>JADRCD010215454.1:23406-40266 GCA_019843815.1 Montemys delectorum
CTTTCTTTCTTTCTTTCTTTCTTTCTTTCTTTCTTTCTTTCTTTCTTTATATTTATCATATGATATTTTCCTTTTAATTTTGCTACTATGAAATAATCAAATGGATTGATTTTTTTTTTTAAGCCTGAGTTAATCAATCTCGCACTCTAGCGACAAATTTACTGAGTCAATTCACAGCTGCTTCTATAGTTCTGAAAGTAGATGCCTCCTACCTCGGGAGAAAGACCTGTGCTGAATGTAGATGCCTGCTGCCTCAGCAGAGAAAGACCTGTGCTTCCATCCAAATGCCTTCATTTGATGCCTGAGACAGAAGATGCCCTCACACAGATATGCTGCTGTCTGTGAAGCTCTCTGATGCTTTGTTTCTTTTCTGCCAAGGATCATAGGCTTGATGTTCTTTGCCTGGAAATGGTTTTCATACATATTCATACACACACACGCACACTGTCAATATAGACTGTTGTCTGTACATAGAAACAGTGCACACATACAGATATACACTTTAATATCTCACTAGTTTATTCAGGGAAGGACTATAGAGCTATTTATTTTGTTGTGAATGAAAGTAAACATTTTTAGAAGCATTTCACTGAATGGACTTTTTCAAAGGAGTCCAATTAGTACAAGGACTATGAGGGGTATCTACACTATTGTCTAAAGCCTTGCTTCTATTGTGTGTATATTGGAGAAGCATGTGCCTATGAGGGGGTCCATGTTGCATGCATATCTGGAGGCCAGAGGCTGACATTGTGTGTCTCTCTCAGTAAACCTGAAGCTCACTGATTTGGACAGACTGGCTGGCCATAAAGCCCTAGACATTCTCCTGACTCCACCTCCACAGCACTAGAATTACAAGTGTACTCCAACATGCCTGACTTTTGTGTGGCGTCTGGAGGTTGAACTCATCTCTGAAGGCCATTTTCATTGAAAAATCAGATCACTCTAATGAAGTGGTTCTTAACTTGTAGATTGTGACCCCTTTAGGGGTCAAACAACCCTTTCCCAGGGGTTGCCTAAGTTCATCATAAAGCACAGATATTTATGTTATGATTCACAGCAGTAGTGAAATTACACTTTAAAGCAGCCATAAAAATAAATTTAAGGGCAGGGGTCACCACAACATGAGGAACTATGTTAAAGGGTCTTGGCATTAGGAAGGTTGAGAGGTACTGATCTAACGTCTCCTATTTTATCTGTACATTTGCTTTTATGTGTCTTATGAACAGAATTTTATTGACATCCATTTTGAACTTGTTCTTTATGTTGCAAATGAGTGAAGTGTTAATTTTGTTAAAATGTTATGAGGTGTATCCAATTTTCAGGTATTTTATTGTTCCCTAATAAATCTGTTATGTTCAACACTACTTAGCAAACACGCAAAGAATAAAAATTTTAATGAGGCAGCCAGAAAACACTGAATAGATATTTAATGCTATTAGGGAATTATTATTAATTTCTAAGTGTATGAGATTTTTAAAAAATAGACCTATTTTAGTAATACATGATAAAATATTTACAGATGCAATAAAATGCTTTCTGGGATTTAAAATTGTCTGGGGGTAGAAGAGAAGGTGGGTAGGTATGTGGGAAGAAGAAGATAGGCATGAGTAATGACAGCCATTGGGGCTGGCTGCTGCAATTAATAATGTGTAAGCTACTGAAGCTTTGTGATCATGTTTATGTATATGTACACATGCTCACACAATGTACACAGTGTAACGAACGTGTGCTAGGCACGAGTGACTATTCATAAATTACCTGACTTCTGAGTTTATTTCATTGAGTTGAAGAAGTTAAAGCATGGTGAAATAACTTCCAAGGTAAGTCACTACCATTTGATACACAAAGGAGAAACGAGTTTGATAAGAAATTTCACAGCTGGGGATGAAGGGATGGCTCAGTGGTTAAGAGCACTTGGTTCTCTAGTAGAGGACCAGAGTTTGGTTCATAGAACCCACATCTGACAACTCACAACCACTTGAAACTCCATCTCTGGGGATTCTGATACTCTCTTCTGACCTCCATGGGTACCTGGACACATTTGAATGCACATACATATACAAAATAAATAAATAAATAAATAAATAAATAAATAAATAAATAAATAAATCTTTATTGCTTTTAAAAAATATTTATTTATGTATATGAGTACATTGTAGCTGTCTTCAGACACACCAGAAGAGGGCACTGGATCCCATTAAAGATGGTTGTGAGCCACCATGTGGTTGCTGGAAATTGAACTCAGGACCTCTGGAAGAGCAGTCAGTGCTCTTAATGGCTGAGCCATCTCTCCAGCCATAAATCTTTGTTTTTTTTTTTAAAGAAAATCGTAAAGAGTGATTCATAGGTATGAGGTAGGAGGTGATGTGGTGGGGTTGCCAATTAAACCATGACCATCCTAGTGTATATATAAAAGTCAGTGGTAGAATCTGCAACACCCTGCTTCGGTCTTGTGCACTACAGAGCAAACAAGCAGCAACAAGAAGATGAAAAGAGAGAAAAGAGAAAAATAAAACAAATCCAATTGAATCTGAACATCAGAAATAAAAAATATATTATAGGTGTACCCTATGCAGTATTTCAGACATATTTAGACAAAAATAATTTGTCTCAACTTCAAGCTTAACCAACTGTATGTATTTCATGTTGGAGCCCTAACATACCCAGGGCAGTGCTTCTGAGCATGGCCTCAACTCCAGAAATATCGGTACCATACTAGAGACTTCTACTCTTTGCCCATGACTTTGTTCATGAGCTTGCTCTCAGTGACAGTAATGAACAAAGAAGGGGACTGAATGGTAGCCACAGCAAGTGGTGTCCTAATAACTTAATAATTAAGCTGTTGTTGACTCTCCCTTTGTAATTGCTTATTTTGTCCTTTAATGACCATTCATATGGGATACAAATATCTTTCAGTGTTTTGTTCATTCAGTGGGAGTGATCTACACATCTCTTCCTCAATTTTTTTTTACTAAACTTTTTTTTTTCTTGCCATTTTCCAACCATGTTCCTGACTATCTGGCCAAACAATGAAGTGAAATTGTATAATTTCACAACTGATTATTTTTCTGCCTGTGCAAACTAAATAACCAGATACAGTGCAACCTGTCACCACCACCACCCCCCGCCCCCCCCCAACCTCAGAGTTGCCCGACAAAGTGACTATGTGCTATAGCTGCCCACATCAGACTGCTGCTTGTCTAGAAATATGACCATCATCTAACAAGATTTCAATATTCCCTTTTACTGTCTGGTAATCATAGTGAATACCCCAAGAGAGTGAGTTCAGTTATATCCTAGAGATGTGTATAGAGGGTGTAGAGGCCACATTTTTAAGTAAATTGCTTTGAGACAGGACTTGCATATAGCTTGTGCTAACTTTGACCTATCTAAGCATCTCAGGCTGGCCTTGAACTCACTATTCTCCCACTTCAACCTCCTGAGTGCTAAGATTTTGGCATGCAACACTATGAATGACCTAAGGCCTGTGTTGTTGATGCCTTTTCTATTTGATAATGAAATGCTGCTATGTGTATCTAACTTCATGGCTCAGTGGCTCCCATAACATTCCATTAATGATGGCGTCATTTTTTTTGTGGCCTATCTATATGAATAGAATGTAAAGTTTAGGTGTATACAAATTAGAATTCTATTGGATATTGAGACTTAAAAGAATATTTAACATATTCATGACAGACAGTGGCTTACTGATGAATAATAACATTTAAACATTTTAAAATATTATACAACATTCATTTGAATTCATTTCTAAGGACATTTTGTTTTTTACTTGGTGTTGCTTAAAGGTATATACATATGCTATAGAACTACAAGGAAAAGGCAGAAAAGTGGTTGTATCTGAGGGGCAGAAGGGGTCTTGATGAGAAATATACGATAGAAGATGTTCCTGGGGTACTGACAATGTTCTATTGCTAGATTCTGGTGGTATATCACTGGTGTGTGTGTGTGAGAGAGAGAGAGAGAGAGAGAGAGAGAGAGAGAGAGAGAGAGAGAGAGAGAGAGAGAGAGAGAGAGAGAGTGTAGGGGGGTGACAGAAAATTTAAAAAAAAAACTAATTACTGAGTTCCCACCATGTACAAAGTCTTCATCCTTGACTGTGGATTAGTAAAACTATAAAGAGGATGTGCTTTTAGAGATATACAGATAGTACAAAATGATTACAGCTATATAAATTCTTTAAAAATTATTCTTAATTATGTGTATATGTATGTGTCTGTGTATGTATGTGCTTGAGGTGCTTGAGGTGCTTAGAGAGGCCAGAAGAGTGAGTCAAATTCTACAGAGTTAAGAGTTATAAGTAGTTGTGTTATGTTCCTTTATGCAATATCTACAGAGTTTTCATTTGTTTATTTGTTTGGTTTGGTTTGGTTTTGGTTTTTTGAGATAGGGTTTCTCTGTGTAGTCCTGGCTGTCCTGGAACTCACTCTGTAGACCAGGCTGGCCCTCAAACTCAGAAATCCACCTGCCTCTGCCTCCCAAGTGCTGGGATTAACAGTGTGCCACACCAAAGATTTATTTTTGTGTATAAGTACATCGTCTTAGGAATGTGAGGGTGTATGCATCCAAATGCAGGTGAGTGGAAGAGGCCAGAAGAGGGCATCAGATTGCCTTCAGCTGGAGTTACAAGTGGTTGTGAGCAGCCTGGTGAGAATGTTGGGATTTGAACTCCAATCTTTTGCAAGAACAGTACACACTTTAAACCATTGAGCCAGCTCTATAGTCTCTCATTTCAACTCTTACATTCTACAGTCGCATACACCCCACAGAGGGCAGTAAGATTCAGGATGACATTTAACTGAAGTCAGACTAAGACCTAATTTGATATTTTAATCTGGAACTGATAAGATGGTTCAAATGTCCATATCTCTTCATGACTTTATCTGATGACTGGTTTTGATTTGGCCCATCAATATTTTTCTTCATTAATAAAATAAAGTGAGGAGTCATGTACAGGTTCAGAAAAAAAAAATCACTTTGAGCACACCAATGGTAAAAACCTTCCTTGGAAACAAGTAATAAAAACTGCTTAATGGTCTCTTTCCTTGTGGGAACAGACATTTGATTTCTGTTTTAGAAGTGAGTGACAAATGTTAGAGATATCAGAGATGGCAAAAAGCAGAATTAGCCACAAAAAGTCAAGATTTTTATTGGTTTTGTTGGTTGGTTGGTTTGTTGGTTGGTTGGTTGGTTATTTTGGTGTGGTGTGGTTTGGTTTGGTTTGGTTTGGTTTGGCTTTAGAAAGCATGGAGGTCTCTGGAATCTCCATGGCCTCCTCTCTTTGGATTTCACTTTGTGAGAGATGATTGGAGCTGTGATAGAGCTGGACAGAGATCAGATTTTTTCTTTGTTTCTTTTTTCTTTTCTTTCTTTCTTTCTTTCTTTCTTTCTTTCTTTCTTTCTTTCTTTTTCTTTCTTTTTTTTTTTTTGAGATATTTTTTATTTATCCCCCTTTCTGGCTTCCCCTTTGAAAACTCCCTATCCCATCTTTCCTCCCCCTGCTTCTATGACGGTGTTCGACCACCCACCCTTATACTCCTGCCTTCCGCCCTGGCACTACCCTACACTGGGGCATCGAGCCTTCATAGACCAAAGGCTTCTTCTCCCACTGATGGCAGACAAGGCCATCCTCTGCTGCATATGCAGCTGGAGCCATGGGTCCTTTCATTTGTACTCTTCGGTTGGTGGATTAGTCCCTGGGAGCTCGGGGGGGGGGGGTCTAGTTGGTTGATATTGTTGTTCTTCTTCCTGTGGGGTTGTAAACCCCCTCAGCTCCTTCTTCTAACTCCTCCATTGGGGTCTCTGTGCTCAGATCAGCATTTCTAAAGGAATAGCAAGAGGACGAAAGGATAGGTTTCTTCTCCAGACCCAGAGATGGTCTTGAATATGTTTGCAGGCTGCCCAGTCATGACCTATCTGATTGCTTCCTTCCTGCTTTTGATTCTGAGTCCTTTTAGTGAAAAGTTAGTTTAATTTTTTTTAAAGACCCAGAACTCGAATTAGTTAAATGAACTTAAGTGGCGTCAATAGCTACAAGCTCATTATATGCTGAATCAAATGCATTAATAAATTAACCAGAATTCATCTTGTTTCTGTATAGTGAGAGTTTAAAAGTTGGGTTTTTTTCCTTCTTCTAGAGGTGCTGTAATTGGAAAAAGCAGCACCAATCGCTTGTTATTTAATCCAGTGATTTATACAGCTTTCTTTTAATGCCTAAAAAAACCAATTAGCATTAGTCAGGAGATTTATTTCTCAGCTCATTTTTGGACTCAAATAATTCAACATAGGTACCTGAAATAGTTGGTAATGAGGCAAAACTGGATAGAAATATAAGCTACTAATTGACTTACTACTACGTTAGGAAACAAACTGTTCAATGAATGTATCTTTAGGGCTTTAGAGACTATTCTCTTTGTGGTCAAAAATAGGTAAAAGTTATCACAGCCTGAGGTTAGGAACTTTGAATTTTCTCATTCTCTATAAACTTTGGGGAGAGTTTTAAGCTCAAAATGTCTGAACTTCTAAAGTGGACCTTAGTAAGGATGGTTTTCTGATGGAAGTCTCGGCTGGTGCAATGTGAAGAGAATCCGTGCAGACATGTGATTTCTGTCACAAAAGCCTGTATCCCACAAAGAAGGCTAGGTTCCCATGTTTGTCTTTTGGTCAGCTCTTTGCATTGTTTATTGATTCCCTGTAATGCTGCGGTCAGTATTTTATCAATAGTCAGACAGAGCCCATGACTGGCACGTTGCCTTTTTAAAAATCATCCTCTTTGCTGGGTACAGACCATTGGAGTCTTGAAGCCAGCTGGGAATGGCTGCTAGCTTTTCAATTATCATTTATGAATTCATCAGAATGAAATATTGACTACTAATTAAAGGCAGAAAATTACTCCTGGAATAAATTGATAAAGGTCAGTTTCCTTGCTCAATGTTTCTCTGTGTGTCTGGCGTTATCAGTGTTCTAAAGATGAAAATCCATCTGTCAGAGCAGGTGAAGAGAACTCATTCTTGGGGGTTCTTACTTTTGTATTGAATTTCAGTTAAACTTTTCTATTGTGTTTTCTCTTCTCAGTATTCTTTTTCTTTTCTTTTCCGAGATGAGAAAAATGATGTGCATTAAAAGCAATTAGAATACACCTTTTTATCCTCAAGGAAAGCAATTTGTGTATTTATTGGTATAAGAGAATTAAAACGGTAAAACAATTGTCCTTAGAAATCCTATTTCTTATCAAAAGAGTTTGTCTTTCGCAGGTAATAGGCAGTTCTTGGGAAAGCATCTGTCTGTTTTGGATGAGAAAACTCAAAGTAAATCAAAATACTGTAGTAAAAGAAATAATCAAAGAAATAGCTTCCGCTGTGATTTTGGCACAGTGAATAGGTATTTAAATATTTAACATCCCTTTTATCTTTACCTGTTCATGACTCACAAACAGGGAATTGGAAGGAAATGAGACAAGTTGCTACTGACTTTGAAACAAAGGTAGGCATCATGCTCAGGTTTTGAATAACTTCCCTCTGCCCAACAAAATGTCTGATCTTGATGTTTTGGGGTTCTTCTTAACCTATGAAGGTGTCCACCATGACACTGATAAAATACATGCAGAGTTGTCAGTCAGCGATTACCATTTATCAACCTTGAAAAACATCTCGCAGACAGTTTCCAAGATCGTACTGTTTGGTAAAGTTAATAAGTTTAAGAAATCATAACCTTTCTAATTGAAACATTGAGAGAAGTTCCCAGCTGGCTGTGATCCTGGCCACACGTGCAGATAATCTGTCACAAAGTGGGGGAAGGTACTGCCTAGCATCTGGAGGGCAGAGGTGTGGGAGGCTACCAAACACCTGACTGTGGAAAAAGTACCCCGCTACCCCTGCCAGCAAAGAGTCCCTTGCTCACAAATATTAACATGCAGGTGCTGAGAAGCCCTCATTTAGAGAAACATGATTAGATATTGTTTAAAGGTAATTATGACTGCACACTGAAACTTCTCACTGGGAAAAAATGAATTAAAATAAAAATGAGTTCCATTTTCTTCCATTAGAACAGCAAAACTCAAAGGTGTGACAACCCACTGCCGGCAAAGACTGTAGAAAGTACATACACAAATTGGCAAGAGTTATATGCCAATATCTCGTTTAAAGTATTACTTCCCTGGACAATTATCTTATTTGAAAACATTGGTATGTATGGATTTTTGTCATATTTGAAAAAAAGAACTAGAAAAATCTAGAATTTGGATATGTTAGCGAATGATTTGTGCTGCACCTGTATTATAGATTATACGTTTTTAAACTATAATTAATTTTATTGTCTATTTTCTCAATGATCTATTAAATGAGCTTGATATCTATCTAATAATATCAGGCCTAACCATAATTTTTTTTAAATTAGGTAAAAAATAAGTTTCAGAATGGTAGCCATATTTTTAGCTCACTTTGATTTAATAATTTTCTAGAAAGCACCTACCATATACCTGTACAGTGTTGTATTTTCAGTGTTGTTGGCTAGACTGAGGCTATATTACACTTGTAATTTACAAACAGTGAAAACAAAAAGCCTCAGGAAGTCACTGCTCAGCAATGGTTTTATGCCTAGGATATTGTTGTGCGGATACCATGGAAACGTGTCCCTTGGTCGTGTGGTTATGTGAAGCATGGTTAGGTATGATTTGCAAGTTTTGGAATTTGTACTGGAAATTGAAATACTGTAGTGAGCATCAGTCTCAGCATCTTTGCATGGCCACACCATGTATCTTGTAGTTATTTAGGACATAGAAAAGATGAACTTCATTGAGTATATCTTCATGTGGTGTGTAACGATGGCATATATGAACAGTGATGGGTATGCTGCAGAGCCAAGGCCTGTTGTCGACTTGTTGCTATCCACTGAGAGCTGCCCAGGAACCTGTGCTTTAAGGGGCATTGCTAGTTCTTCTGATGCCAACCTAGGACAATGTCAGGTGTCCATGTTTTTGTTTGTTTGCTTTGGTTTTACTTGGACAACAGTGATTGAATTGTTTGGTTTACCTGAAAGTTGCATATGAATAGTTTGAAATGTACATTGTAGTTAATACGCTACACTGACTATGATTGGCAAAGTGAAAGAATGGGAGAAATAAATGTGAAGGGTTGACATTCCCTTCAGACTCCGTGGTGAATGGGTACAGAGGCACAAGGGAGTATTAAAGGGACCCCACCCTCTCTGTGTGCATCAGTCAACATCACTGAGGGAATATATGTTCCTCACCTTATCTACTTAGTTATATACATTAAGTACTTTCATTTTCCTGACAGTCTAATAAGATGACATTTTCTGTTCTTACATTGCAGATGAGAAAATTGTAATAAATTTAAACAGATTAAACATACCATGATACAGCTAGAATTCACATATTCTAGTCAAAGGTGACTCTGGAGACTATATAAAATATGGTAGAAATTTTAGACTTTAGAAATGTGAACATTTTATTTTTTTTTTACAACTAGGACTCATAAAAATACAACCAAGAACAATTTAACTAAAAATTTTCTTAGTTTAATAAAAAGTGAATTTGTCTAGGAAAACCCTTGTGAATTGAAAGTCACTCCTACCTGCTGTGATATTAACAGCTTCTGTTTAATTAGGAACCACTTATAGTTTTAAATAATGGTGTTTGTTTGGACTTCCTTAACAGATAAGAAATGTAATTTCCTCAGTTTCTCCTTTCCTGAAGCATAAGAGCATGTTCACTCATGTAAGTGAGCTGGAGATGAGTTTAGTGCAATACAATTTCTCCCAAATAAAAGTACTGTGAATTTCAATGTTTAGGGCACAGTCTAGCTCTCCTGGTCTGGTGATCTCGCACCCAAGGTTACAATGAATGCAGTTCCCTTACCGTCTTGTATCTTTTTGAGCTGAACAGGAGCACCAATACATCCCAGAGTGTAGGTTAGGAGATGGGTACAAAGAGATCCTTAACTAGTCCTTCACACATCTAAGGCTTAGTTTTTCCTCTACTGGCAGTGTTAAGACCAAGAAGTAACACTTGGTGACTTTACCTTTGCCAACCACTTTTCCATTTCCCTATCCTGCCCATTATTATGTTCATAGCCCTGAACAAGTGCACAATGACACACAAGATGACTGGCTTCAGGGATACATTAGTGTCTATGTTTTCCTCTTACTGGTGGGTCACCCCCTTCTCCTTTTATTGAATAGATTTTTCACATACCATACACACAAAAAACCCTGAACATCCTAAAGGGAAAGCATTAGATTTAGCCCATTTAAAAAAAAAAGTCTGGTTGCTCCTTCTCTTTTGCCCCAAGGAAGAGAAAAATCAAGATGTGAACCCTTTGTAACACCCTCTCTGCTGGTTTCGATGAGCAAACATTTGTACTGACAAGGTGGTAAAATGTCTTCGGGTGAGGATGTTTGAGCAAGAAGATTTCTGACAGTCATGGTTGTCTGAGCTGGGGATAAACCAGAGGTGGGGAATGGGAGGTGGTGGTGAAGGAGTAGCGTCTTTCATTCCTGGAGGAGACTACAACAGGCAGGCCCCTAAGAGGTGATTCTTCACCATCACACACCGCTTGATGGAAAATGGGTAGGCTCATATGACCAGTCATTTTCAGCGTTTCAATAGAAATAAACCCTAAGAGCAGCCAAAGAAAGGATGAGCACAGCAGTGTGGATTAATATGTCATAGAGTTCACTTAAGAGGAAGGACAGACTTCGAGGGAGCAGTGTTTTTAAGTAGTGCACAACTTTCTGTTCTCACCTATTAGACACGAGACCTTTTAGAAAGGATTTAAAAAGTTGAATAACAGTCCTACCTCCTAAGGACATACATGGAAAGAACCATCCCCAAAGTGAACCACACTGAAGTAAGAACAGTTATAAAGGGCCAAACCTGTGCAATGAAATGATAGAACAAAACATCTTGCACTACTCGACTGTCTAAACCCACTAGATGCCCAAGGAATGGCATAGAGACATTTCATTAATTATGAAAGCTCAGGCCTTAGCTTAGGCTTGTTCTCTCAACTAGCTTTTATAACTTAGATTAACCCATTTATACTCACCTACATTCTTCCAGGCAGCTCATTACCTCTCCTCAGTACTGGCACCTATTTTTTCCTTCCTGTCTGGCTGGAGAATCACCTGTACCTGATTCTTTCCCAGAGTTCTTATCTCTACTCGATGTCTCAAATCCTTTCCTGGTTTACTATAGGCCATTCAGCTATTTCCTAAACCAATCAGAAGGTGATGGAGACCAGTACAAAATATTGAGACAGGTGATTCGTCATAAAAATAATAATACTAAAATCTTTCCTGTACTCAATGTTTTGCTCTTACAGAAATCAGCATTTGAATCATACAAAGACAACATTTACACAGTGCACAAGTGATTTAACCCAAATATCTTGATCCTAATGAGAGATGGGAGACCTGGAAAGGCTTCACCGAGGAGGCAGGCTGGGAGCAGGGTCTTGAAGAAAGGTAACAACTTTTACGGGGATGAGAAGAGAGAGCAAGAATAGGGTGGGACAAAGGCAGGAGAATTCAAGTTGAGCTAAGTGGATTCTTCAATAAGTTTGTCATGTGGGAGGCCGGAGAGACAAGATTGGGATCCAACTGGAGGACTCTTCAATGACATTTAGTAGACAGCAAAGAGCTGATAAAGGTATTCCAGTAAGTCAGTGTTCTAACGCTCACTCACATTAGAATTTCATTTGCTCCCTTGAGTAGGACAGCAAAATTCATTCTGGCCTGTTTGGAACTTAGCAACCATTGTTTTGCTTAATTAGCTGCTCATGTTTCTCACCTCACCTTCCATTAGTAACTTCCCTTCCTATGCTGATGTCTTTGCCTTCATGTTTATTTCTCTCCTTGTAGCTTCTGTCCTCTTGGCTTCTTACATTCCCATTCCCTCTGGGCAAATGAGTAGATCTCTATGCTTCAGTTCCCTCAGGGTGATGTTGAGGGTCCTCAGGGAAAACCAAAGCTTGGCATTTCTAACTGGCTCGCTTTTTCAAAAACTTCAACCCTGCACTTGCAATTCTGTTCAAGCAAGCTTCTAGCAGCTTGAACCAAACTCACCCTCCAAAGCAAATACTGTATGTTTTACTCTGATACTTGTGGGTCTTCTGTTCCCCTGTACTAGTGTAGTGGGACCATTGCTGTCTATCCAGGTATCCAATAGTGGAAGGGTGAGAATAATCCTCCATTTTGGTCCCATGCAATTAATCACCAATCATCAAATACACCTCTTTAATATCTCTGATAATTTTTCCTTCTTCATCAGGACTGTCTGTAACGTGGACCAGGGCTTCTCAGCCCCAAATCTGTTAGGAGTCACCTGGGGGCTATGTTAAAATATGCATCATAATGTTTAGATGAAGTCAGAATTTCCTCCTTCCTTTCTCCCTTTCCCATTTCCTCCTTTATCCCTCCTTTACCTCAGTTTGGAACCCAGAACCTCATTCATACTAAGAACATGCTGCCCCACTAAGCCCCATTTCTGGGTCAGGGTTATATTTCTACAAGCTCTCAGATAGGGCTTATGCAGTTGTTAGCAAAGGATAGCCTTTGTTTGGGCTGCTGAAAATTGAAGCTGATTTCATGTAATCTTCAAGATCTCACCCCTGTCTGCTATCAACAATTGCTCCCACATTGAAATCTAACAGTCTTCCTATTGAAATCCTAGGGCAGAAGAACTCTTTAGATTTTCTAAGTATGGCCTCTGGAGCAATTGCTCGGCTCTGCTGTTTAGGGGACAAAGCAGCCATAAACACATGAATCCAATTCTAGTCCTGCGGCATAGGTTCCCCATCTGATAAAGCTTATACAGTGTGGGAAAATGCACAAGATTCTGCCGCTGGTCCCAACCTAACATCCAGCTTTATTGATATTATTCCCTCTTGTGTGTCCCACAAAGAACATCCTGAGCTTAGCCATGCCTCCAAATCTTTGCAGATGTTGCCTTATCTTCCAGAAAGGAAACCTCAGAGTTCAGGTACAAACGTGGCTAGCATCTTTTAACATCAGCCCCTTTAACTGAACCAGCCTTTCTGTCCTCCATTGGCTTGGTGATACAGTGTCTACTTCAGCTATTGGTACATTTCCATCCCTCACTCCCTTGAGTCTGAGAACCTCTCCAGGAGAGAAAAGCTCTCTACAATGTATCCATCTGTGGATGGTCTCTACAGGCTACTGAGTAAACAACCAATTCCCCAAATCCCAAAGAGGTCACTTAAATCTGGTTGTTCGCTTACATTTGTTTTGGCAACACCAACCTCCCTCCCTTTTCCATATGAATTTCCGTCATCTGTCCAGTTTCAGGCAGCACGCCTTGTGATGGTTAAACCTTATGCAAAAGGAAGCATTGCTCTGTGACCCGAGCGCTTGTAAATACAGAACAAGTGGCACTTGATTGAAATGGGACTCAGACAGTGCCTCATTTGTTTGTCCAATTTGAAGGTGACAGCACTTCCATATCCATCAGCAATATCCTCAAAACACTATAATTCTTGGCATTAAAAAAAATGGATTAGAGAAGCTTTGGCTGCTCTGTCTTTCCCATCCTTTCCATCCTGAATGTTGGACCGAAGGAGAGGCAGCTTCTGAATAAGGAGAAACAAATCATGTCAGTGTGATTGATAGAGGCTGTGCATGGCACACCCCAGGTGGTTGTGCTGGATGTAAGAGTCATCAATTTGCTCCCCCAAAAGGATGCGCACTCTAGTCATAAATATTTCACCAAATGTGGGGTGGCATCTGCTTCCCCTCTTATTTACCGAGAACAATGCCTTGCTAGAATGTTCCTCCTCCAGACAGCTCTGCCTGGGCTCTGATTCTTCAAAGACTTAATTTCCCTGCCAACGGGAAGCGTCACTGTCGCTTTTATTTTCTGTTGAGTTTTCATTTTGATTTTTGATAACTGTATGGTCTCCGGAGGTTGAACTCTCTTTTTATTATGCATCTAGAGGGAAGCACAAGAAAACACACATGGTAGTGGATTTGTAAGACCTTGAAGCCTTTTCTATGTGCTGATAATTTTTGATTGGCGGAGATGGGGGCCGGGGGAGGGGGGAAGGTTGGGGAAGAAGTTCAGTTCTTAGGGCCTCACCATCAAGGGAGATAGATGTCAAGGTGGGCTCCGGAATCTTGGCTGGCTACTCTTCACTGCTCATTTATTTTCATCCGACTTTATATTTTTGCAAAGGACTTTCAGATATCTAACGTCCTGTGAGGATCAAAAAGCTCACAGGGAAATGGAAGACATTTTGAAAAGAAACTTGAGAGGAGCTAACCAAGTCTCAGACAGTTAACTTGCCTTTGCGTGTAACAGCTAGTTAGTGCTAGACTTTGGGCTAGACCAATGATCATCTTTCTATAAACTTCTTAATTATGCATGTAAAAGATTCATTAAATGATGCATCTTATTTTATTTTATTTATTTTGCTTGTTAATTCTGGTATCCAAATGAGTGGTTATTTAGCATACCAGTTGTTGAGAGGTGTTATTGATGTCAGATGTCTCTCTTTGCTGTGAGGCCAAGCGGAGTGGGAGCAGTTAGAAGTGGCTGACTTGTTTGTGGTTGTGAGACAAGTCACTGTAAGAAAGTGACAGGACTCTGCGACTTTCTAGGTTCAGCTCAGTTGGGTCACTCTGCTCCTGAAGTCTCCTTTCCTCCATCCAAATAATGAGACTGCAGAGGTGACAGTGTGCCAGTAATCACCAGGTGGGTGTATCTCTGCCCCGTGCTGTCTTTTCCCTGCCGTCTCTGGTTTGTCCTGGAAATGCAGTCACCCTGCTCAGCAAAGGATTTCAGCCTTTGTTCAAATCACCCTGATGCTTAGTTATTGAGAGGCCCAGCCATATCATGCCATTTCAGGTGGGGATGAGTCAGGACCAGGTTCCCAACGGTAAGCCTTAGTAATGTTTAAAGAAACAGAAAGATTTCAAATACAGATAAAAATGGCCTTCTTACATTATAACTTGAGACATCTGAGATAGCAAACAGCAAGCCAGACAGAGATCTGAGGCTGTTTTGATTTTTCTGTTGCCCTGGCTCCTGATGATTTAAATCACAGCATGGCTATGTATGATTCTTTTCTCTTTTAGAAAAAGAAACAGAGGGGCCTGTAGAATATGGAGGAAGACTGTATAAGATGTTACCTGTAGAGCACACATTTTAATTTTTCTTCCTTTGTGGATATTGACAATGTATCAGTACCCATTTCAGCTTTGAAGGTGGTAAGGCATAGTTGGCATTGATTTATGGTTATCATTTAGATCTTGAAGATCCCTCTAAAGGGCCTGTTGAAGACTTAGTCCCCAATGTAGCCATGTCCAGAGATGAGGCCTTTGGAAATTAATTAGATCATGAGTACTCTGACGTCATCAATGTATTCGTCGTACAGATGCATAGCTCAAGGAGGTTATTGGGAATTAGTAGAAACTTGGGGAACTGAGAAAGACCTTGAGGAAGAAGGTTGCTGCAAGTGTGCCTTTGAAAGGTATCATTTGCCCCACCCCTTCGCTCTCTCAATTTTGCTCTCTCCCTCCCCCTCTTTCCCTGTCTTTCTGTTTTAGTCTCTGTCTTTATCTCTCAGAGTCCCTCTGCCTCTGTCTCTCTGTCCCTCTATCTTTATGTCCTTCCATCATTCTGTCCCTCTGGCCCTTTGTCTCTGTTTCTCTATCCCTCTGCCTCTCAGGCTGTTAGGGACTGAACCCAAAACCTTACTCTGAAGGCCAGTCCCTTAACCACTGCATCTTCCTGTTGATTAGAATATATGATAAAAGATAACAGGCCACTTTCTATTTGGTGGTCCACAGGGTAAGATTACATAGCCAAATTTATTAATTTCAAGGCAGTGGCTTGCTAGGAGACTGGGACAACTTGAGCTGGTCCTTTTGAGAAAACCTTTCGAAGGGAATGACGTTTGAGCTGAGAATATGTTGACAAGGAGCCAGCTCTACAAAGCCTGGAGGAAACAGATGCCAGGTGAGCGAACACCAATTGCTTGTGCAATATCCTTGAGGTCCGAACAAACGTGATATGCTCAGAAAACAGAAGCAAGCCTGCAGTCCCCAGAGCATAAGTGCAGCAAAGATGAAGCTGTGTCAGATGAGCTAGGGCAGGTGAGCAGAGTCTGAGTCATCCATGCCAAACAAGAGACCAGCATCTTTCTTCTTGGTGCACTGAGCAGAGTCTAACTCACGTATGCCAAGAGATGATCAGCTTTATTCCTGGTGCAGTGAGGAGTTTTGAGCAGGGATATGGAAATGTGTGATTTGTGATTAGAAGCCCATCTGGGCCACGGAGTAAGACCAGGTTTTGTTCTTCAGAGAACATAAACAAAGGAAAGTATATGATAATTATGGGGAATAGTGTCATGGATTTACATATAGACAAAAATATATGTAAGTTTATCTTTTGAAGACAATGAAGAGGGTTTGAGTGGAGGTGTGTGGTGCTTAAGTCTTGCAGCAAATTGGAGGCAGGGCCTTTGAAGGAGCATCCACCATCACTGAAATCCCTAGGATCTGGGAGCAACACCATAGCTGCCAAGGGTCTAATTTAAATCTGTCCTACTCACTGGTCAACATACTGGACTCTGATGTTAATATAAGGTTAAAGTTGCATACATGGTCAAAATAAAATACAGAAAGTGTATTGATTAATTGAGGTGAAAGTAAAAGAAAACCTGCTAAATCACTGGTCAACTTGGGAGGGAAATCATTTTAAATAAACAAATCACATCATTATACAGCAGAAAAAAAGAAGAGGGAGACAGAGAGGGAGAAAGAGAGAGAGAGAGAGAGAGAGAGAGAGAGAGAGAGAGAGAGAGA
>JADRCD010215455.1:0-45281 GCA_019843815.1 Montemys delectorum
GCAACTTATTTATTGTGTAGTGATGCATTTTCTGGTTTTCCTGATAGTGAAGTCTGTGCCATGCTTAAAATAGGCCTAACTGTTAGTGAAGCTGTGAACAAGATGCTAATGCAATTCATAGAGAAAAATATTTTTAAAAATTGGAGGCCTAGGATTTAGCTCGTGGGCAGAGTGCTTGTCCAGCGTGCACTCTGACCTGGATTCTATTCTCAGCACAGCATAATATAGGCACTCTGCATGCCTATGGTCCAAGGATATGGGAGGGGAAGGCAGGCAGGCAGAGCAGAGGTTCAAGTTCATACTCTGCTGCATAGAGCCTTCTAGGCCATTCGGTTTTACATGAAACGCCATAAAAATAACAAATAGGAAAAACAAAAAAGAAAAATGAAAATTACCTGAGTATTACAGTAAAGTCTGTGGTGGAGCCAAATTTCATTTCACTTTGTCAAGGAACTTATGTTTTGTTTGTTTGTTTGTTTTATTTTGTTTTGTTTTATAGAAATTTAATTTATAAATGCAAAGCTCTCAGATTTTGGAAGAATGTCTGTACACGTAGCATTTCTACTCCCCCCAAATTATATACATCTATTGAGAAATCAGAACATCCTCCCGGAATATTTTATTTTTTAATGTCTAGAAGAGATCAGCTACTCTGTGGCTATTTCACTGGCCTCCGCTCCTCCGCAGCTCTTGTATAAACTTCAGCTCTGTAGCGACTCAGCATCGCAGTGAGCTCTGTGCTTTCCTCACACCCTCTGGAGCAGACACACTCATAGAGACAACCGACCATGTTTCTAAACAGCCTCACAACCCGTTCTGAAAATCCGACAACACGATGGCGATATTAACAGCTCCTTGGATACAGAGGTTAACAATTACAAATATGGAATCTGATGTGGGGGTCCCAAGCATTATCTAGCTTCATTCGTTCCTGTGAAGCAACAGCCAAACCCTGGGGCCTCATTCTTGATTGCCTTGCCTGGCCCAACCACAGCATCCTCCTCCCTGACTCCCCATCCCACGCTCTAGCTCTCTAACCACTTTGTAATGATGGGCTGGGGAAATGGCCCCATTTGCTTCTTGGCCTCTTCTCTAATCATCTCAGCTACTCCCACTTGAGTGGTTTTCCTTTCAGTTCCTTTCAGTGTTGCCTCCATCC
Source organism: Montemys delectorum (assembly GCA_019843815.1). Lineage (NCBI taxonomy): Eukaryota > Metazoa > Chordata > Mammalia > Rodentia > Muridae > Montemys > Montemys delectorum. Next base: position 1,160 of record JADRCD010215455.1, read on the forward strand.
AGGTTTGACATTTCTTGGCTGCTAGAGGAATGTCCTCCCAGCCCTTAGTCCAGCATCCGGGGTCTCCTAGAGGTCACTGGTCTCTAACGCCCTGTTCTTATGATTGACTCTATTTGCCCTCCTTAACTGTGCCTCCCCTACCTCTGCTTTGTTCTGAGCATGGGGAACACCACAGTATCCTAGACACTACCAAATTTGTGTGCTCACAGCTCTGGAGCGCTTTCACCCATGCCGCTCATTAACGCTTCTGGAACTCACGTTCTAGATTGACAACTTGAGGGTCCAGAACCAAGACTGCGGCGGCAGTGCTCGGGTTGCCAGGGGTGACCACGGGGATGTTATTGGCTTGAGCATTCAGAACCAAGGCTGAAGGGCATGTCTTGTGCTTCCACGTGGAGGGCAAGGGTTGCTAGAAACTCCTCAGTGTCATTTCTGGTCTGAATTTGAGTTGACTTTTGGTTGTGCGTTGTCCTGGTTTTCTTGGCCTTAACGGTTAGCTGTAGGACTCTATGGTAGGCTGCAGCCCATAGTTAAGAAATTTAGACAAGCCTTTGTCTTTTGTGACACGCCTCCGAAGCGCAGGAAGTAGTAAGATGATTTGACATGCAGAGGAGGAGGAGGAGGAGGAGGAGGAGGAGGAGGAGGAGGAGGAGGTGGGGTGGAATAGTTAACGAGTGTGAAGTGGGGTGGGCCAGTCAGTCAAAGGATCAGAAAGCGGCTACTGCCCTGTAACCCGAGCAGTGGCTGCTCAGCCTCACATGGAGGTCAAGGTGAGCTCCAGTTTTCTGGAGCAGGGGAAGGGAGGGGTGGGACCAGATTTAGGAGGGATTCACATTTGTTGTAAATCCTACTGTATTGCCCAGGCAAGTTTTTACAAGATTTTAATGAACAGAACAGCACGCTCTGAGTTGAAGATAGCATCCATGAGTGTGTCCTTCCTCAGCTTCATTTAGGTCAGACATATCTAGGGTTGTCTACGCAGCTGATTTCAGCTTTGTGGTGTGCCAGGAGCTTTCCTTTTTCCCTTTCTGAGTATCTATGGACCAGGAAGATGCTTGATCTCCTCTGTGATCTGCGATGTGGACTCTTCTCTAGATTCAATCTCTTTTATCGCCCATCTGTTTCATAGGTTAATTTAGGACTTTGATTTTGTACTTTGCCATTGATACGGCTAGGGCTCTGTATCTAGGGAGACTGGTTGTAGAATAGTGTACTTGTCCCTGTGAAGTTTGCCTTGTTTTCCTTCATAGTGTTTGTCAACCTCACAGATATAACAGATGTTGGGAAACCTGCAGTCTGTCCACATCCTTAAAAATTTATGGTGAAGATACAGCTCTCTCTTGATCCAACTTATGACTGGCTAGGCCAGTGGTTTTCAGATTTCTTAAGGCTAACCCCCAGCCAAATCGTGATCCCCTGGGACTGGACTCGAGTATGCTGAAGCACAAGTTGCATGTAGCCATGTTTTATACTACAAACGACGGAGTGTTCTGACCTTGTTCTGTTTTATTTCAATTGAAATGATGCTGATTGCTAGCTGGTGCGTTGATTTCACAGCTCATTGATGAATTGCCTGGCCCACAGTTCAAAACCACGAGTCCAGATCTCTGGAGTTTATGCTTATCTCATTTGCACTTTGATTCCCGTTCTTCCACTTGGCCACATTCTCCAGCCTCCTCTGTGACCAGTTCAGTTGGTCAGACCTACCTTAGCCCTGTATGCTACTCGCTGTGCTGCTGCAGGTGGGTAATGACACACATGAGGCTTCTCTACAGTCTGTAGAGAGTCACGAGTGTAGCCATTCCAGTTTTGAGGAAAACTCAAGAGGGCCAGATGGGGCTGTTCAGACGGTGGTGCATAGGTCTTTGGCTTCCTTGTTTGAACTTAATTCTCACAGAGATTTAATTTCCCATTATAACAGCACTCGGTAACATTTTTCTTGCACATTTTAATGTTCTGACTGTCCATTCGATCTGGAATTACCTAACCTAGTCTGCTGTGGCATTGCCTGTGAGCCTACTAGGGAACATAGTTTGCTTTCCCTCATTCCTGGTTGTGCCTTCCAGATTAGGAAAAATTAAAACATACAAGGCCCAGTCGGAGCTCTGGACAAGTTTTTCGTAAAAGAGCGAGTTGTACTAAATGTGTTAATGTGGGAGAGTTTAGGTTGAAGAATAAAATATATTTTTGCGTTAAAATATTTTATATTTCTTGTCACCTCAGAGTACTTTGAAGCCTGCACTTGGTCCTTGGGGTGCTACTCTGCCCAACACGCACGCACGCGCGCGCACACACGCACGCACGCACAGCAGCCCCGATCCTGCATTATCTTCAGTTCAGCATTTGGTTTGGGGATTGTGTGATGAGGAAGAACGTGAAGATCACTCACTGGCTCTTAACTAAAGCCTTCTGCTTGAATATGACACAGTGTACGTCCATTCACAGCTCATCGTCCAGGACAAATCTTCTGTCTTGTCTTAACGAGCTGGAAAAGCAGTTCTCTGTGTGTCCAAAAAGAGCAGAGCCCAGGAATAATGCTCAGATATAAAGGAAAAGTGCCTCATTTGGTCTTACATTTGTGCTGTATTTATTTTTGCGGCATCGCTGTAGCTATTCCAGACAACTAATAATGAACTTTTTTAATGGAAATAATTGTGAATGAAGTGGGATTCATGTGTGGCCTTAAGGAATTTCATCTTTCTGAGCATAGAAGTTTGCTGTGGCTCCCCTGAGTATTGACCCTGGTGACACTCTCTGGATCGGTGCATCTTCAGTTATCCCTCATGCTGATCACTGTTTTGGGGCAATCTATACAGTTAAAATAAACGTTTTTACTTGTCAAGCTTTAAAAACTCTGGACTAAATGTCACAGGATCTGTTGTCAACTGTTTTCTACGTCTCTTCAGTTCACCCACATGTGAAATATGGATAATTACTTAGATTCATGGCGGTGAATGGCCAAGCAGGGGCTCCCTTGAGTTAGGGGAAAGCATAGTTTTTCTATAACTGTGAAGTGTTATTCTTCCTGTAGTGAGTAATTAGCCATCTTACTCTCCCACCTCCCAATCTCCACACCAAAACCAAACCAAAATAAAACCAGAAAACCTTCACAGACCGATCAATCGCATGGGCGGGTTCTCAGACGTCACACATTTTTCAGCCTATATGATTTGCTGTGGCCCTCTGAGTCTCCTGTGGGTCTCGTGGAGTGTCCTCAGCACGCGCGATTGAATTCTCACTCTGCTACGGAAAGCAGGACTCTTCATCACGTGAGGACTTTTCCTGTTGCTCCCATCACTAACATAGTGGGATAAGACAATAGAACTGCATTAGATTGCAGTTTCATAGATGGCATGCCCAGGCTCATCTAGGTGAGCTACCTTTACGTCACCTGCAAGGCTCCTGCAGGCTGTAGGTCACCATCTGTTTTGGGCCTACTTAGGGTTCCTGGCAGAACTCAGCTTTTTGGTACTGTTACAACCCTAGTCCCTTTTTCTTAACTATTGGTTAAAGGCCATTCCCACCTTCTAGAAACAGAATCTATTTCTTGGCCATGATATGAGTTTCTCTCACATTTGGCATCTGTCTGTTCTCTTGTGCCTTTTGGGGGGGGGGGTCATTCAGGGCAATCTGTATCATAACGTGAAACTTTACGTCTGCAAACGGCCCTTTGCCTGTAATGTAGACAAGTGTAACACCAGGTAGAAGGACTCCCACAGCAGCATTCTGTCCATCAGTCCATTGTAAAAGGCAGTGCTTTTGGTAGAAGAATGGGTTTAATAGTCTTAGCTTAATTATTGAAATGGGGTGGTTTTTCTTTCTTTGTTTTTTTTCTTTTCTTTTCGGGGAAGGAGTGCGGTAGTGAGGCAGGTTTATAGTATGTGAAAAGTAATTCCCAAAAGTTGCTTCAGGCCACAGGGGCCTTCTCGCTTCATCAACAGATATGCTTCTCGGGGTCTTACCCTTTCATGCTCTGGGATGTGAGGAAAGAGAAAAAAGCAACAGGAGCAAAGCTCAATGAGGAAAATTAATCTGAGTTCCAGATCTCACCACATTGCATGCTGTGGTTTATGTAGCTGGGGTGGTTATCTGTTACTGAAGGCAGTGTACTTACTAAGGCATACCCAGAGTGCTCCGCCAGTCTGCTGCAGCGAGCGCACAGATCAGTAGAGTGCACAGACATTTGCATGGGGTTGTGCATGCCTTCATGATGACCCGAAGAGAGGAAAGATGGAGAGGATTTTTCTGTGTGCAGATGCGTGAATTTAGTTGGCACATACGTTTGTTCTAAAATGAGATGGATTTTTAAATCTAATTCGACTGTACCAATATTGGTGTCTATGTCAGACAAATACTTGAACCACCCCAGGGAGAAACTGTGTTGCTGTTGTGTCATAGGACAGCCTGAACTCGTGTTTATCTGGTTCTGTGAATCTCTCTGGTTCTGTGATGCTATGGGCAGAGTAAATGCACGCCTACTGTATTCAACATTTGGTCTGGGGATTGCATGATACCGGAATTTCACACTGAAGTCTCCTGAGTTTACCATTCGTGTTCCCCACACTATTTCCAAGTGTGAGGCATCTTCTGATTTCAGCTCAGAAAATTAGTGTCTCTGAAGAAGGCATTAACACAGGTTCCTGCCTGGTGCCAGGTGCCACCTGTGGTCACGCACTTGTTGTCCCCACACCTTTCCTGGCTCCTCTCCATGAGTCCATCTTTGCTGTGCCCCTCGCCTTATGCGGGGCGGTGTGGCAGCAGCATATGTTCCTCCAGTCCTCGAGGCCACCTCCACTGGTTTATTTTTAACATTCAGTCCTTTCTCGATTTAAGTAATTGCTCCGGGAAGGATCTATTATCTGCTGTAAGCTGCTCACATTTAACCTCTTAGCCACCATAACAAGTGTTTATTTAAAACAACCACCGTACTGTATCGTAGTACAATTTACACGTGCAGCCCTCTGCATGTCTAGCATTTCCTGCCGATTTCTCTGCTTTTGTGGTTTGAGGAGGTTTAAACATTTTCAGTTACGGTTCACAGCCATTCATCAGTTTAATGAAGTAACTGTCTGCTAAATGGACTTGAATTCCAGGCTGCCAGGGTGAGTCTTCTGTCTTCAACAACTTGCTTGACCTGGCAGGCCTCTTCACCCATTGAAGTACAGCATCTCAAACAGCTCCTTGGAACAAGCCCCGTGTGGCTCTACTATGACCCCACAGCATTAAGGATCTGCTCTGGTTTTTCCTGTCTCTCAGATCTAGAACAGTGTGCGCCACAGGTAGCACCTGTTCTGGGTACTGGACACACAGCGGCTCTGGGTACTGGACACACAGCGGCTCTGGGTACTGGACACACAGCTGCTCTGGGTACTGGACACACAGCGGCTCTGGGTACTGGACACACAGCGTAGTTAGTGTCCAGAACAGGGAAGCAGTGAAATCCACTGAGTCTTCCTTCCGTGGTGTCAAAAGTGTCATCAAGAATGCCTCTCAGATGACAGATTTTATTTTCTGAATATCTTTTACAGAAGAAATACTGACCTAGCCTTCCCAAGTTGACCTCAGATTATACTCATAATAATGAAATAAATTTGGTCTCTTTCCATTCTGTCTTCCAGTAGCATTTCTGGCTGACTCATACGTACAAAGAAAAAGGTGGAAATGAATGCTTTGTCTCTCATTTGTGTATTTAAATCAAACTGTGGTTAAGCTGACTTGTGACTTTGAGTTTTCCCAGCAAGGACTGCTCAAGGCATTCTCTTCTGCAGTTTATTCTGAGTCTGAGAAAAAAGAAGCAACCTTTCTGGGCTGAATTGGCTTATTTCTCTTGGAACATTCTAAATGGCTGACCTAAAGAACAGTTCTTAAAAAGCACCATATCATTTTTTATCATATAATTTCCATATGGATTTTTAAAGAGTTTTTAACCCATGTCTTAGAGATAGCTTATTTTACATGCCATCTGTTCTCATAGTTAAGGGAAATGAATAAAAGTCAGCCGAGGGGGACCAAGCCACTTATCTCAGTGGGTAACTGTGCTTGCAGCCATGCCTGGCAGTCTGACTTCAGTCCCAGAACTCAACATGGTGGAAGGAGAGAATGAGTTCCTTCAAGTTCTCCTCTGACTTCCATGTGTGCACTGTGATGTGAGCATGTGCACACACATACACGCACGAGCACACACACACACACACACACACACACACACACACACACACGTACACTAGATAAGTAAATGAAGAGAGCAGCATTTAGTTGGAGGCAAAGGATGAAGCACCTTCCCAGCCTTTGGCCAATTCCTTGTTGCCTCCTTGATTAAAAACACAAAGATAGAACCCAGCATCCGATCGTATAAAAATGTCCTTCCTAATGCTAGGTTTTTCTCTTTTTCCAAGTATGCAGAGACTAAAGTGCTAAGTTTTTGGCTAACCCATTGAAAATAATCTGCATTATAGCTCATTCGAACGAAATGTTCCCACATTGGTTACTGCTTCCGGGATGGCACCTTGACAGCAGGATCTGTTGGCTTCCTTGAGCTTATTGTGGAACTTCTAAAAAAACCAGTCACTTTATTCAGAGTAAATTTTAAGGAGTATTTTCTTTTTATGAAACTGATGTACCATGTACAACACTTCTTATACAGCTAGGTCAGCTTGTGTCAGGAAAGGGTTTCATTTTTACAGTTAAAAGACTGTCATGGTACAGTGTTAGTGTAGATTAAAGAAAGGTCAGATAACGTTTTCAGTTGTTGGCAGTTTTCTTCTGAAGTGAAGCCTTTTTATTTGAAACAAACAAACAAACAAAAAACAAAAAAACAAAAATCATCCCCTCCTTCCCCTATGTTACTCATGTCAGAAGGTTAAAATGCATACGCCTCTACTCTTGCAGAATGCATTCTCCTCTTACCTGTAACCATACATTCTTGGAAGATAAGTAGAGTTGTGCATCATGCTGCCTTGGGTGCCTCCATATGTCACAGTCTGCAAGATCGCTTTAATATCTGGTCCTAGCACTCCACTCCATGATTCATTCTTCTCTCTCTCTCTCTCTCTCTCTCTCTCTCTCTCTCTCTCTCTCTCTCTCTCTCTCTCTCTTTCTCTCTCTCTCTCTCTCTCCCCCTCCCTCCAGATGTTTAAAAAGTCATAACATTCAACAGTCATCACAAAAAAACAGCTGCTATGGAATTTAAGGAAAGGATTTTAGGAAATAATTATGTCTCCATTAAGTTGAAATGTTGAAAACACAGCAGTGCTTGTAAATGCACTGTAAATGTTCCTAAGCCCTTAAAAGCGTAGTTCTGTCTGTTTGAAAGAGAGGAGTGAGAATGTGCTGTGCTGTGATGGGGCAGGACATCTTTGCTCAGCTCAGCCTGCAGTACAGGTGGGTCCAGAGCAGAGGGGCACATTAGGGAACATGTTGGACAGAGGCTCCATCCGGAAGCTCCTTCTCAGGCCTCTGGTCATCAGGGGGTATGTATCTGCTATTTGCCCAGCAGTGCAGAATGCAGACCCCTCTGCTGACTGTCAGAGTGTGCTGTGGAGGAGGCGTGTAGCAAGCTTGGATCTGTGCTGTAATATGTTCTCAGGATGGATTATTGCAAAGGCTTCCTGAGAATATATTAGTTGGAAGATACTCATTGTTTAGATGGAGACCCAGCATTTACATTGAAAACCACAGTGCAGGGTCTGTAACATCACACTGACCCCCCAGCAGCAGTGCCTGGACAGAGGATGTTCCTCTCTACTAAATCGTCTTCATTTAAAGTGTAGTTTGGAGCTCCTCCTCAACCTTTCTCTGTGCGTCCTTCACTTGTGGGGTGCTGTCGGCGAGCCGGACTGGTGTTGCAGTTAAGGTGTTATGCTGGGCTGAGGCTAATCTCTGTAAAGTGTTAGCATTTGTTCATCCTCTTCCCTGTCATCAATCTTTCACACTCGTATCAAACCCCTGAAGTATCAGCAGGCTTCCCAGAGCTCTTGGTTAAAATTGCCTTTGCTTTCAGTAAACTCTGAACCTTCAAGCTTGGTGTTTCCAGCTGCCCCCTGAGGTTTCCAGGGAGCCTCTCTCTGCATCCCTCCCTGCCAGTCTCTCACTTTATGTCCTGTGTCCAGAAGCCTGTGAGGAGCAATCTCATTATTGCAACTACATCCACCAGCCTTCCTTCTGCAGAGGAAGTGTGTACATCTAGCCAGTAATTGGGATTGCTTATGCACAGTATGAGAAGGTGTGCTATAGGCTCGGGTTGATTTCTCACAATAATGACACTTTGGAGCTATGTTACTCTCCCCCCACCCCCAACACACACACCCTGAACAACCCTTTCCTCTGACACTACTGAAATATGCAAACTTGCCTCCAAGGTATAAGCTACAATTAACTGATTTCTTTAAGATTTTCCCCCTTATTTTTTTTTCTCACAGTAGTTTGGGTTTCCTTTTAAGTTTGATCTTCTTGCTTCCTCAGATTCACTTGTTCACTTCTGTATGTGCTTGACTCTTAGATCCACCCGGGTAAGGTTTATCCATTCACTGAAAATGGATTCCGTTCTAGGTAAAACTGTGGCATTTCTGCACTCAACAGTTGAGGTGCCACATCTAGATCTTAGGACGTAACTTTATTCTGTTGCTGACTAATGCTTCCAAGGATGGTGCTTTGGTTACTGGTGTGACTCTTAATAGTGTTTCTGATTGAACTCCCCTTTACAGTACTGTGAGTTATCTCTTTCAGATTTATAGTAAATACCGAGTGGTTTGTTGTTGTTGTTGTTGTTGTTGTTGTTGTTGTTGTTTTTAAGTAATAGAAAAACTAGAAAATATCCTTTCTCCATGAGCAGTGGTGTATTGTTATTGCAGGTTGCCTTTGGTAAATAAGATTCATGAATACCAAGTGCAAACCTTGATTTGCTGTTTACCAGAGAGCTGAAAGCTAATAATTGTGATGTAATAGTGAGATATTTGAAAGTAAAGGCATTCACTTTGAAAGCCACTGAAATGTTTTTACTCTACAAAGCATAATATACATGATTTTGTTTTCTTAGAAATAATGTTAGCATTTTGAAAATACAGTCCCAAAAGAGTAAAAAAACAAAAAAGTACTTTAAAACAAAACCAAAAAGTGTCCAAATGATCTTTAAAAAAGTCTTTGTAAGAGCAGGAATTAGGATCCTTTAGCAGAGGTGCTAAGGCCCCGTTCTTAGGCTAGCACAGCATGTGGCTTGTGACCGCCCGCCGTCTCTTCCCTCCACAGTGACTAAGCACAGCATCAGCACTTTGACCCTGCTGTCAGGAGCCAGGACCATGTCCTCAGAGCTGCAGCTGTAGAAGCTGGCTGAGCATGCAGTGCTTATGTGTACTCTTCACTGATCTTAGCTAATATTTAAGCTAAACTATTATTATGGTCAGTTACTTGAGGCGCAGAAGCCATATTGAAAAGAGCAAAATCCCACGTGAATCCTTTGTATAACTTTCTCTGAGGAAAAAAAAATTTTTTTTTTCATTTTCTCCTTAGTTGTCCTCCTTAAATTCTCCTTGGATTGATCTAGGGAGACAATAATGAGTTTACGCCATCACACTGTTTTATTGTAGTATAGATATTAATGTACTGTTTTGAATAGTAAGGTGAAATAAGCTGAGTATTCTCAAAAAAAAAACTGGTGAGACTAACAACATTTTGCTAACTTTTTTCAATTTAAAATTTTGTATTTAATTTTTCAATGTTTTTTATTTGCCTTTAAAATTAAAATAGCATTACCAATTACATTATTTTTTCCTTTCCAATTCTCCCCTAAAACCCCTCCCATGTACCACACCCCCACCCCTACCCTGCTTCTACCCCCCGTCAAATCAGCGTTTAATTTCTTCCGGTAGCTACATCTTCATTTTATGGTCCTAGTTTTATTGGATTTGTCTTTTCAGTGGGTACACCTTACTACATGTCTCCAGAGAGAATACATGAAAATGGATACAACTTCAAGTCTGACATCTGGTCTCTTGGCTGTCTGCTGTATGAGGTAGGCACTATTGATGAATTCTGTACATTGATACAGTTCCATTCATGTTACATTCGATATTATAGTTCACATTGATTTTATTCTGGATGATATTTTATAGTCTGCTTTTGTTGAGATAAATTAATTCATCAGGCAATGACTTATCATTAGAAGCCCCAACATACTTATTTTGTCTAATATATTTTCCCATTTTTTTGACAAGAACTTTATTTTTTAATTCTTGTTTTAATAAAATGCTGTTCTGCTTGTCATGTGTGTGTATATACACACACATATGTATGAGAAAGGTAAATGGGTGAGTTTTGTTAATGCATTGCAGGAGAATAATGTCATAGATTGAAGATACACAAGTATTTAAGTCTCTATCAATGTGTTGTTTCCCATTTATACAAGTGAAATCCAGCTTTAAGGTTGACTTCCAAATAGCTAAGCCCTGCAGGTTACCACGTAGGCTCAAATTCTGTTCTTGGCATAGGGGTTAGAGTCCTGTAGATGGGTTCTCTATTACTACTGAGATACAGTCGTGTAGCTTTGGAAAGGGGTGCCTAACTAACAGTTTTCACCATCCTCGAAAGCCACAACATTGACAGTATCCCAAGTTAGTGACTCCTAGGATAGCATTTTAATTGTACGTCAGGAAAATAACAGAGTCAAAAAGATGGTAGTTTAAAAAACCATTGAGCATCTCAGTAAGCAATCCTGAATTGAAGAAACACAAAGCATGGGGCCATTTCTGTGTCTCAAGAAGGAATCTAGAGTTTGTGTCCATTTTGTTCTCCTGACCCAGTGTCATCTGTGTGAGATGCCTCCATGAAGAGGCATGTTGACCTTTTGTAGTTTTGCTGATTTCAAATTCCTTTATTTAGGGAAGACTGACCTTTCTGGGTTTCTACTTCCTCTGATGACCAAGGACTGCTCACAGGGCTTCACGGTGCTCCAGTATGAACTCACCACAGCTTTGACTGTGAAATACTATGGATTAGTGACACAGCAGAGCACATGCAGCTGTGTGTCCCTGAGGGGCCCACACTGTTTGTATCTCCTAATGTGTCCATGTGGGTGACAGGAGGTTTGGGCTCACTCTGGATTTTGCTGATGATTTTGGATTTTGACAAGAGTTGGCTTCACCATATTTTTTTTTAAGTTAATCACTTCATGTGTTTTTTTTTTAATTTTTTAAAACCTGGCTATGTAGCATTAGAGTAATTCAGACCATAATCTGAAATCAAAGGCATATTCTTCCTTTAAAAAGGCTACAAGGAGGTAGGAATTGAGTTCCTAATAATGAGATGGAATTTAGCACTGGCAGGAGAAAAGCTGAGCTGAGGTAGTACTAGCTGAGTTAGTTTTAGAGGAAGAAGTTTATGGGTTCTTTCAAGACTAACAATCTTAGTATCAAAATTGAAATGATTGTCCACATTGTATAATTGCCTTTGAGAGGCAGGATCCATTTTATATATGATCACCAAAATAAGGGCTCTTTCTTTGACACATTTCTCAAGGAACGTGTCTTGTTAATTTCAAGTGTTTACCATGTTCATGTTAGGATCTATCTCAATGCATTTTCTTGAACCCGCATCACAAGAGTTGGGAACTTTTACAAAACATTTATTCTGTCTTCATATTCCATATGTCCTCATTTATCTTTTGGTGTAATTTAGCTTTTCAGAACTGTCTGTAGAATCAGATAGATGTATTTTCTATCATAATCCACCAAGAAATTACCATTAACAATGAAGGAGTAGGAAGCCCTTTTTCAGAACCTACTTTAAACTGGGGGAAATTAGACTTTCAAATATTCCCGAAACCTTTGAAAAAAAAAAAAAAACCAGGCGTGCAGTTTTAATTGATATGCAACAAAGTAGACTTTACTAATTAAAATCAAGATGCTATGCTTTCCTACACGGACCTTTACATGGAAAAGTAGGTTTTACACATTTCCTTTATTGTTCAGTGCAGCAATCGCATCCTTACAGGGTTGTAGGTTGGTGGCTTACAGTTCAAAAAAAAAGAGAGCTGCCACCAGGCCCGAAGACAGACAGTGGGCTTTCGTCCCTCCGACACCCCCAGAATACTAATGAGGAAAGTCAGACCCTGGAGGTCAGGGAGCGAGTCAATCATTCTCTCGATCGTCTCAGTGTGGAGGATCAAATTAGCCTGAAAAATTCAGCTGCTGGGAGGAGAGGGCGAGCAGCTGTCAGGGGCAGCGCCGAGATGCACTAATGAACCAGATGAATAGTGCAAAAGCTTGAAAATAAAAACAGGACAGTTGACATTTTTCATCTGTCAAAGCAGGAGATGCATGAAAATATACTATTCCTGTTTAACTCCTTAGGGGACATTCAGATTTTTTTTTTTAACACTCTGCAGTATTGAGACAAAAGTAATATAATGAACTCCTATCATATGATAGAGAATAGATGTACATTTACTTAAGGTCTTAGAGAGGTGGAGAGATGGGAGTTCATATCGACAGTGTATTTTTAAGGCGGCATTTTTTTTAACATTTGATTTTATTGTATAGTGTCCGTGCATTTTAAAGGTAAACATTGCTTATGATGGTGGGTCCTCCGATAGAAATTTTTGCTCAATGTTGTATGTTTAGGGCATTTAAATTGTTATTTACTTTATGTCGACTTGTGGGAGAACTATGCCCAGGGTTATTCTGTGTGAGTGTGTGTAGGTTTTATATGAAATGTGGGTTAGGTCAAGCTGCATGTAAAGCTGCTTCCCAGGCGGGATTCCTAATCTTGTCCCCCTCCTGGCTGAGGCTCTGAAGGAGTTAAAGCCCAGCCTGGAGCGCAGAAGACAGATGAGAGCCATTTTCAGCTTGTCCTGTCCCCACTGACGCTCACTGAGTAGCACAGCATGGACCAGCGTGTTTCACACACACTCTGCCTGTCTGGGGAATGTACACATTGTCCTTCCAAAATCAAACTTATTAGCACATGTAGAAAAGGGTGACTGACTCTGGGGCAGCCTGGCACTCCATGTTGTATTCTTGTGGCTGCGGCTCAGAGATTGAGAAGGTTTTGAACAGGATGCGAACATTTTAAATTGAATTTTTAGTTTGTAACCTTGCTTACCAAGTAGCTGCTTGTGCTTTTAAATGTCAAGTTGAAACCATGTCTTAAACTACATTGAAATTCAGTAATGTCTCTTTTAAAGTGGTTCTTCCTCTAAGTCATGTTTTTTTTTTTCCTACATAAAACAATCACCTTTGGATACCGTGACTTCTATCTAGGAGTTATGGATTTTTTTTTTAACACATTTAATGTTTCTGAGACATTATTAAAAGAAGTTATCATTTAAACTATCTAAGGATCAGTTATAATATAAAAAATCTTTCCTTTCACAAAATAACCTTTTTAAAAGAATATACTATGTATGATGAATGAATTCTGTTCCCTAAGTCCTTGATATATTTAATTCAATTTGATTATCAGCTTTCTGTTATATTTGACTATTATACTGTTGCACCATACTACTTAATAGCTATTTAGTGATGAAATATGGCTGTATACACACACACAGTATCTTCCATTTCTTAATACTATTTTACATTATATGAATTATGCTAGCCATTTCTCTTAAGGAATTTTAGATGTTTCAAAAACTAACATTAATACTTTTCACACTCAGTGCTCAGAAAAGGGTAATCATAAAAATCAAAATGCCCAGGTAATTTTACTCAAAGTACTCATGATTGTTTCCCACCTCAGTGTCCTGTCCTGGATGAAGCCGCCTTTAGAGTTACTTTGTGTGTACATCAGTCTCACTGTGAGTGTTTTGCAGATGGCTGCGTTGCAGAGTCCTTTCTACGGCGACAAGATGAACTTGTACTCTCTGTGCAAGAAGATAGAGCAGTGTGACTACCCACCTCTCCCGTCAGATCACTATTCGGAGGAGGTAAGGACTCTTCGTCGCATACGTTGGTTCGTTTTGTCAACGTGTTTTACTAAGGGGTTTTACTTTACTTAGAAACACAGATGGATGGCCCAGGTGGCAGAAAGAACACTCTCATTCCTTACATCTTCTGAGCCTTGTTGTTAGAGTAACTCTGCAGCCCATGATTTGGAGTGGGTCACAAAGCAACACGTGAGAGAACCCACGGAAGGCAAGCATTCTGACCCAGCACTGGTCCCTCGACCTCCAGTGACAGGCTGAGTCCTCAGTCCTGCTCTCTCAGACAAGAAAGCAATGAGAACTCGCTTTGGTAGACTTTTACTCCTGGTGTGTCCCCCCTGAACTATGTATCTCTCAGCCACCTGTCTCTGAGCCTTCTTCCTTCTTCCTCCCCTCTCCTTGGCAGTACCTACCCTATCACCCCTCACTGCTTCAGCCACATTCCTCTGCGTGAGTGTTTTAAGGTTACCGTGCTAGACCTGTTTATAAAATACATTGGATGGGATTGGCCATTTTCAAAGGCTTTCACATCTGAATCCTTGCATGCCTTGCTAATGCACTGGAATGAGTTGCTTTGGCACTTATCCAACATCCAGTTTTTCATTAAACAGTGCCTTCCATTTTATCCTAATATATCATGATTATTTGAGGGGCGTGCAGAGTAGCAGTGTCCCGGGTCAACTAAGATGAGCTTACAGGCTCATTTGGGACTTCTCATCTGGGACCTACCTATGAAAGCACTAAAGCCTTGGACATCTCCGTCTCATGAGCAACAGATATTTTTGCCCCAGGAAAATGGAAAGGAGTAAAGGAAAAATGGAGAACAATTATAGTGTTCACATATTAAGTAATCTTGTCATACTTTCTATTGTGAAATGAATAGCATCTGGTTCTAGTATTATACAAGGAAATCTGAGTTCATGCAGCTTGAATAATAAACATCTCTAAAGATTTTTTTTTACTCTATGTAAATCATGTGTGTTCGCAGAATATAATTAGTACATAGTCATCTAATAGTTTGATACTGATAACGAGTGATGCCTACATTTCTGCTTCCTGGCACTGTATTTAGATAATTAGAATATACTTTTAAGAAGCAATGATGCTAATTTAAAGTATTATCTCTATTTGATGCTAATGCTCTTATGTTAGCCATTTTTAATTACTATTTTGGGTATAGAATATAAATATGGCCTTTCACAAAACCAACTTCAGAACTCTAGGCCTGGAAATACAGTAGAGTGTGAACAATAATGCAAAACGATAGCACGAATGTCAGGCGCCGCTCTTTGTTGTGTCATTCAGGCTGCCTTCTTTTCTCCATGAAGCACATGAATATTTCACGTATCTGCATCCTCATCCCCTATTCTTCTTGACTAATTTTCAGACTGTCTGAATTTGCATTTCACATGGTAGCTGATTAGGAGATGCCGAGTGCAGCAGCGAAGCCTCAGCAGGCGGTTACCATGGTGTTACCATGGTGACCTTCAGCAGGATTTTAATGATGATACCACTAGTGGTTCGTTGAAGTCGGCCTGCCTGCAGGGCTACTTCACTGCAGCTAAGTGTGAAGTTGGATATGCGGTTCCTCAGCCAAGGGGCAAATATCAAAGTCTGGCCCAGATAGAAGGTCTTCAAGTGGGGAAAGGAAAATAGATTCCACTTTTTACTTCACTCTGTATCGTTACCAGTTCCAAAAGGAGCTATAAAGCAAAACACGTTATATGGCGCACCTTCCAAAAAGAGACAGTGCAGTTTCTGGTCATGGTAAAGCCTTTGTCATGCCCTGATGAAATGGGAGGCTGTAATGCCTTGGTAAACATGGAAAATAATTCTGCAAACTGAAAAACATGCAGTCTGTATAAAGGAGTTGCTTTAATCTGATCAGGAATGAAGAGTTAGTTCTACAAGACTTTGAAATGCTGGTGCTGTTAACAAATGTTTCCCTCCTTAATGAGGAACTAAATTCATTTATAAAGTAGTTATTCCAAATTTGTGGTAGCAACAGGATCCTAAACAGATTTAGTGCCACTATAATGTCATTAGTGACCTCTCCAATGCGTATTACAAAGGCTGTTTCTACTGGTTTAAAAATCCACATTGGTATTTGTTGGTCTAGCAAAGAATAGTGACCATGAGAAGGTAAGTGCCTGCTTTAGCCCTGAACTTGTCCTAAAGACTCAATCTGTGTGTCTTTAATAGTTAAAATGGTAGGTTTCTGTACAAGAAAAATGAAAACAGATAGCTTTGAGGATGTTGAGAGTTTTCCAGATTCACTGAGGCACTGATATATTTTTAAGTTTCCTGCCCACAAAGGATTTAAAAGGAATACTTCACCGTAGTACCAACCCAAGGGATACTTCATCAAGGACTGCATTACCTGCCAGGCCGCCTCAGCAATAGGAGTTGTAATAACAAGACTTCTAAATATAATTTCAGTTTAATTTAAATTAAACTCAAGAGCTTAAAAACTTAAGAGCTCAAGAGTTTTAAAAGTGGGGATTTTCCCCATGTTATGTCATACAAGATAAATACGGTTTAACACTAAAATCAAAGCAGTACGCTTTGGAAATCGAAGTATGTACCTCAACTCTTTCCTTCTGAAGTATGGTGCACATGTACACATCATGTAGGTTCTAGACTGAAATATTTCAGCAATGCGTGGCAGCTCTTAAAAAGTGTATATTTTATGACCTTTGTTTATGATTTTGTTTTATGTAAATTTGGTATTCCTTAGTCTTTTTTCTCCCCATAACACCCTCTTCCATATGTGAGTAGAGACTCACTGTACTTGAAAACCGCTGCCTTCATTTAGATTGCTCTCCTCGGTTTAAACTGTCAAATGGGCTATGACAAAACAAGTGCTTTCCATACATGTACTGTTTATTAGGAGTCGAAAGTGAAGCCTGCCTGCTCAGTCTGACCTCTGCTTAAAACTTAGTGGCCATAGACACATCTTCTTCCCCTTCATGGCTAGTATGAGCTCTGCTAGAAGGTCTATGAATGTTCATGTTTTACAAGATGCTCTCTCCTCTTTGCCAGCTGGCCCTCTTCTATAGCATTTCCCCTGGCTCTTCTCTTCCTCACCTTCCCTCGGCAGTCACATCCCATGATAGCTGCTCTTTGATATATGCACGTTCATCTCTACAATGTCAGGCATCTCCAGCAGCTCTGCTCTTGTCTAGGCCTGACAGATTTTAAATGTTGAGGAAATGAGGAAGTAATGGAGTTGGTATTAAAAAGAAGGAATTTGAAAACCAAATTAATGGCCTAATCACTAATAATTGTTAGACAGAAACTTCTCAAAAGAATTATCTTGCGTGGCAAGATTTCCCAATGGCATATTGGGAAATGTAATAGCTCTCGATCACTATTGCTCTTTCTCATGTAGGTTTTCTTCTTATTCTTTTACATAAGCATCAACAACTATGAAACATTCTGGGCATTTACTAGACTAAAGGACACACACTTTATCCCTGTGATTAGTTTCTTGAAGAGACACTGACTGGAATGGTCATCAAAATCATGTATTGTTCTGTCAGTTGTCTCTTTAGACCTAGCAGAAAAAAAAAATAACTTGAATATCTAGATAGTAAAAAAAAAAAGTTCTGAACATCAAATGAAGGGCTCATAGATGAAATGAAAATGGGTAATCTTGGTCCTAGAAAACAGACATAATAGCAGTGCTTTGAGTAGAAAAGAAAAATGAAACACTTATGAGACCTTGGAAAGATGGTGACATCATCATCATTATTATTATTATTATTATTATTATTATTATTATTATTATTATTATTGAAAGTACACTGTTGTTAGAACAGTAGATATACATTCATTGCATGGTAGATGTTGTTTGGTCATTTTGTTTGGGTAACACTAGGCATTGAACCCAGGGTCCCCTGCCAGCTAGGCACTCTATTGAGATATATGCCCAGCCATCTTCTATGTTTAATTGAGATAAAGAATCTCATTAAGTTGTGTAGGCTGAGTTTAAAATCACACTGCAATTGCCTTTGATTTGATGATTCCCTTAACTTAAACCCTCAAGTAGCTAGGATTAGAGGCCTGTAATACCAGGCCCAGCTTAGTAATGTTAAATTTACAATATAAATAAGATGCAGAGTGTATGTCACAGTTATAGTTTGGAAAACTGACTGGTTTCATAAGTTTTGTTATCGCTCCTTATAACTGAAGAAACCAAATCATAGTTTACGAATCAGAATTGATGAATCACTTTTCAGATTGTAGTCTCTCTCATTATCGATTAAATGTTGCTCAGTTTCATAGTTCTCTGAACCTTTAGCTCAGAGACAGAAATGTTTGTTGTATTACAAACAATTCATTGGAACCGCATACATAAAATTGTCCTTTGAAATGTGGACCCGAGGATCGTATCCACGCAGAATTGGTAGGAAATGAGCTGCAAGTGTTCACCTCCAAGCTGCAGCCTGCTTCCTTTTACCCCATTCTGTTATATCGCTGTCTTAGTAAGGCACCATGCTCTCCCCCTCTTATTTTCTGGCTAACTGGAGAAGTGTCTGCAGGAGAACAGGACTGGTGACTTGCTGTCTTTTCCCTTTCTGGCCTTTCCTGGTTTGGCACAGCACTGCAGCCTAGTGCTTCACACACATGTTAAAACTGGCAGTAAATACCGCTCTCCATTCTTCCTGGGACATCCACACATAGAAATAAACAGAACTGGCCAAAGATAGATTTCATTACTGCGACCTGTGCGCACATATGCACAAATGCACACAAACAAATAAAAATCATGATTTTTCAGATATTTAAAATATAGTACAAGATTTATAAAGTTTTCCTGTGATAACAATCAACTGTTGTAATATTTAATTAAATGAAACTGATTTTGTGGGGTTTGTGGGTCATTGGAGAATCTGGTGTGATTATTTGACTTTGATAAAACTGGTACTGCATTTTCAACCTTTGGAATCTGTCCTTTTATCAATATGACAACTTTTCTATTAAAGAAACTTAAGTTGGAGACTTTGTTCCAGTTCATGTAGATCAAGTAGACTTAAGGTGTTGACAGCAGTAGATGTGTGGACCTGCTATGGATGAGGAAGATGCTCTGCTTGCCTGCTTGTGATGCACAAACCACTCAAGATGCTCACCACAGGCAGTTCTGGGCTTTGTAGACTTCTCAGTCCTCCTCACCTTCTCTGAAATTCCTTGAGCTTACCATGTCAGAGAGCACATGTGTCCTCAGGATGCTCTTCTGGCCCATGACCACTGAGGGACCATGCAACATGAACAGGAAGGACTGGGGGACTTTATGGAAAGTAGCAATTATTTGAGTACATAAGTGAGCATGCGTCCTGAGTAATCAGCTCTCTTGCTCCCCCACCCCGCCCCCCTTGCTGCTTTGTCTGCTCTCCAAGTGTCTGCAAAAGGAAAGAAAAGTCTTAGCGATGACAAGTTTTAAGTTAACATTCACGAGTAATTCTTAAGTTTTAAAAGTCAAAGTATACCTACGGAAGATTTATGAGGAAAGTCCTTTAAACTTTCAGTAACTACAGTAACCTTTGTTTTGGGCTCATAAGGTCGTGCCTTATGGAAATAGGAAAACAAGATAAAAATGTCAGGTTGAGGCTTGTTCTCAAGGTTTTGAAGTTAGTAGAAGTTTATTAGTAATATAAAACATTTGAATTTAATAAGTCAAATATTTATTTATCAATAGTTTCTCAAATTCTAATAGAGCATTATGAATTATGTAGGGTTGTTAGGTAAACATTAGCCAGCATGATTTGTATTACTGCTGGGAAGTCTTTCTTAGCATAACCTTATAATAATGCCAGAGTGAATGCCATTATGGTCTTTGTCACAGGGCTTTGAGGGTGCATCTTATCAAATGACTTTACAATCTTTAGAATTAATGTAGTCATAGTCCAAGGGAGATAAAAATATTTACTATAGTGTGTGTAGATACTGAATGTTACTGCTGTGCTATTATTTAAAGTCCCATCCAGTGTTATCTAAGAGATTGTGAACATTTGGTTTTTCTTCTTAAAAAAAAAATTGTTTTAGCAAATTTCATATTTTCATCACTGTCCTATTTGGCCACTTTACTAAAGGTTGCCGTACAAGATTAAGCTGTGAGTAATATGTGTGTGTGTGTGTGTGTGTGTGTGTGTGTGTGTGTGTGTACATGCCCTTTATTCACCTGTGTTAGAGAAGTGACAGTGGGGAATTGTTCCTTGAAGACATGAATCCAAAACGGTGCCCTATATTTCATATATCCTGTGGGAACCTATAAAACCATGTAACTTTCTGTAAGACTTTTAGTTTGCTGAATGATCTCTGATTATGAAATGCAGACATTACATCACATCAGTGTAAGATGGCTTTTGTTTTTCTACCCCTAGGTCAATCATTAGTGACCCTTTGGTGTCCATGCTGGATATGCCTAATCATTTTGTATAAATATCTAAAGCTCCAAATATAGTGGCTTTAATGTATTGGATCCACATTGGGGTGCTAACGTGTAGCCTTGGATACATGGAAATTGGGCATATCTGGAAGGCTGATATAGCATAATTGGTCTCAGAGGGATTAAGGCACGGGTGATAAAGAAACAGGACCAATAGAATTAGTCTTTATTGTCCTACTGAGAATAGCGGTGGTGACCTAAAGCGATAATACACAAAGAGCCTGACTGTTATTACCCCTACGTGGCTAAACTTGAACTGTAATTGGGTTTGCACCCTGAGCACAATGACTCTTGACACTCTCTTTAATATTCCTGGCTTTAGGCTACATACTTTGATATTTCTTTGGAAACACATAGATCAAAATATATTCATGGTTTATCTACTGAATGTGAAAGCATTAAATTTATAACTGTATAGATATTGTATAAAATCATATTATTAGCTTCATGCCATTTAAATGTTTTTGTGTTCCTTTTTAAATATCTCGGAAGCACATAAGTGTAGCAATTTTCTCTAGCTTTGTAAAGGCTCTTACATGGATAGGCCTTTTTGGCATATTGTATTAAAAACAATAGCATATGATCTTTAAAAGGAGGAAGAAGTGTGAAAAGTAAGCTTTGTGTGGTTAAGAAAAAGTATCTTTTGGCTTACATTGTCTGTTCTTGATTTTGCCAAGGTGATAAATTCGATGCTGGTCTTTAGTAACTGGATAGGTCCTGACTAAACACACACATTTAAGCAAACGGATGCCTAGTGGTCCTAGAAATTAAAACTTAAACAAAGAATATAGGGAGCAATCTTGACTTCATTGTCTTGCCACTTTCTTTTAGCATGGTTGAAATTATAGTAGTTACTGTCATTGCAAAGCACTGGATGGTTATTAAAGAATTTCGGGATAACTTCCCCCCTTCCAGAGAGCCAGAGAAGCATTTTTAAAAGATGATACTAAAGGAGCATGCCTTTAGTCCCAGCACTCGGGCGGCAGAGATAGGAAGGTTGCTTCAAGCTAGTGGGCAGCTACTCTATGGAGCTTTTCTTAAAAGTGCACACACACAGAAACACTGAGGAAGGTCTTACATACAATCACCTCACTCTGATTTTTAATGTTTGACTTTATTTAATGTCTGACTTTTAGAGAACACTTAGTGTCACTTTTTATTTTTATGAAGATATTATATAAGGATTTCCATATCCCTTTCTCTGGAGGTTTTTTTTTTTTTTACTTCTCTTTTTATCGAGGTCCTTAAGGTTTCAACTCCAATTTTTCCAGTGTGAAGATCACAGGTCTTAGGCCTCTCAGGCAAGCGTTCTCCAGCCCACTCTGTTTAAGTTTATAATCTAATGACAAGATTCCTTAAGTTGAATCTAAGAACCTTTTGTTTGGAGAAAGTTCCTGATAGTTTCATGGTTGGGTCAGTTTTTAAAAGAACATTGCAGTTACAATTTAAACTGTCATGGTGGGTCATTATAGTCATAGGAACGCATTTGTGTTGATACTTAAGAGAATCTTTAGTATAAAGCTTCTCTGATTTCCTCATCCCTTCTACAAAATCCTAATTGTCCTATGAATTGTGACTCCAGAGCCATACTGTTAGAGCCTTATTGGGTTGCCTGTTATGTATATCAACATGATATAAGCCAGAGTTATTTGAAAGGAGTTAACTTCAACTAAGAAAATGCCTCTGTGTGTGTGTCTGTGTGTGTGTGTGTGTGTGTGTGTGTGTGTGGTGTTAAGGAGGTACTTTAATTGTGTAAAAGATTTTTTTTTATTCACTTTACATTCAGACCACCCACCTCCTATAATTCCCCCTCACACATCTCTCCTTCTATGAGAAAGTTGACAGCCCCCCCCCCCCTCCGGGGGTTATCTCCCCACCCTGGGACTTCGAGTTTCTGCAGGGCTAAGCACATCCTCTCCCACTGAGGCCTGACCAGGCAGCCTAGCTTGAAGAACATATCCCACAGACAGGCAACAGCTTTTGGGATAGCCCACTCTCCAGTTGTTCTGGACCCACATGAAGGCCAGGCTACAATCTGCTACATATTTGTGGGGGAGGGGTCTAGGTCCAGCCCATATATGCTCTTTGATTGGTGGTTCAGTCTTCGAGAGCCCCAAGGGTCCATGTTAGTTGACTCTGTTGGACTTCTGTGGAGTCCTATCCATTTGCAGGCTACAATCCTTGCCCAAACTCTTCCGTAAGAGTAAAGACCCAGCCCATTGTGAGTGGTACCATCCCTAGGTTGGGGGTCTTAGGTTTTATAAGAAAGCAGGCTAAGCAAGCCAGAAAGCACCCCTCCTTCTAGCCTCTGCTTCTTGGTTCCTGCCTCATTTGAGTTCCTAGCCTGACTTCCTTCAATGGACTACAATATGGAAGTAGCAGTCAAATATTTTCCTCCCCGACTTATTTTTGGTCATAGGATTTCTGATGCTATGATGAAACACCAACTTGTAATGGCTGTTATTGCTAGCAATCTCTTGAAAAAAAAAAAGACCTATAGTCTGCCCTTCGCTGTGTGAAAGGCTATCTCCCCCTTGCTCAGAGGCAGCCATGGAGAAACCTGTAGACCTCTATGATGGTTAACACATAGTTCTTAAAGAGCTTGTGCCTGAAGTGAGACCTTTCAGTTCAAGTCTACCTCCTGCCTTCTAAAGCCATCATGATCTTGGACCGTTGCTGATTTATAAAACTGGGCTGCATTGGTGTTAGGAAGATTGAATATGTTAAGTCATACAAAGAAAGGTTTTATAACAAACTTCACTTGTAAGTATATTGAGATTTGTGTATTCCACATCTTACAGATCTGTCGGTGGTAAATCTGTCAATAATTCCACTGGCAAAGAAAACCTTATGGCAATAGTTTTTTTTGTTTTGTTTTATTTTGTTTTGTTTTGTTTTTTAAACTGTTGGGGACTGGACATATAAAAGGGAGTGCAGAGCAAGCCCTGTTTGTTCAGCATTGCCTTCATCTACTGTGGCCTCTGGAATCCTCCAGGCTCTTCCTGTACAGCTCTTATCGAGGTAGTGTACTGCTCAGCTGCCCACTGGTGCCCCCACCTCTGTTTCTCCTTGTTGCCAATCCTTTCCTCATTGGAGTGCCCCTGTAATCTCTGCTGTCTTCTGCTATGTTCTATTCTCCCTGTGCTTTTGGTTAATTCCCCTTCAGTGCATCAGGGCTGGCCATTGGTTGTTCATTGGCTACAGAGAGCACCCTGTTAGGAAGTTCTCTGACAGGGATGCTTCTGAGATAGCCTGTATGAAGTGGCAAGGTTACAAAGTAACCCATCACTCTGCCCACTGAGGTCTTGGTTGGCCTATGAAGACTTTTGTAACCTAGTTACCATTCCCTGCTGCCTTTTCTGCCTCGTTTCTCTTTCCTATTGCTAAATAGAACTTCTTACAACTTGGGCATCCGGTAGGACATGCTGCCTTTTTAAACATAAGAAGCATCATCAGCCAGGTGGTGGTGGCATACACCTTTAATCCCAGCACTTGGGAGGCAGAGGCAGGTGGATTTCTGAGTTTGAGGCCAGCCTGGTCTACAGAGTGAGTTCCAGGACAACCAGGGCTTTACAGAGAAACCCTGTCTCGAAAAACCAAAAAAAAAAAAAAAAAAAAAAAAGGAATCATCATCTATGGACTCTTTTCTTTTGTGTTATGCATAACTGGATGTTATGTACAACATATGTTTTATTAGGTCAACATAATAAAATATCTTACATTTTGTCAAGTTATTAAGAGCACTTTCAATACCATTCCATGTTCTTTTGAAAGGAATATAAATTAATATTGTCAGGCCTTCTTGGTGAATATAACATTACCTCATCCAACATTGTGTTCTCTAAATGTAACTGAAGCTAAATCATTATATTTTATTCTGATAGACTGAGTAATGAATTGGCAATGGGCCAGTGTTTCTGATGATCAGCTCTAGCCTCAGTCTTTAACAGTTAGAGAAAGGCACAAACTGAAAGGCTCCTCAGCAAGGCTGCCTGCTGCCTCCCTCTCTCGCTCCCTTTACCGTGCCTGCTAGCCTTCTGCCCATCTTCCTCCCTCATAACATTCCCCTGGTTTTAGCCTTACCAGTACCAACAGGTTCTGCCCATAGAGTTCACCCGTATCTGTACAATAAAGGACATGAAGAAATGCAAGCATTTAATTTAACACCAAGTGCTATGCTTATCTGCATACCAGAATGTTCTCAAAATGTCTAAACTCTTGCTAACGCGACAACAGGCACTGAGCAGGAAGATGTTGGTATGAAGATGCTATATGCTGATACAAAGAGACACAGAATTTGCCAAACAAAAGCTATTGGAGTTGAGAATAAAGCTCAATGTTCTAATTGTTGAGTCTGGAAAAGAAGGTCTCATAATCTTTGAGGATTTTTCCCCTTGGTGTATAGATCTCAGCTCTCTCCTTTATAAAGTACTCCATTTAAATACTACTTTGCATACGTATGTATTCATACTTTACCATGTTGACAAAAAGAACACTGAAGTACAAAATTTTATATATTTTTATCTATATAAAATAACATGTGATAAATGTATCTGATTGACATGTACTCTCATCATTTTATATGGAAAACTTATGCTTGTCAAGTCTAATGTATTAAATTCTAGGTCAGGTACAGTGTGCATATCTATAGTTAACTAGAAGCCTTCTATAGCTAAAATAGTTAGCACTATTCAAGATTACGTTGTTCAAAATTAAGGAAACTGATATTAACTTTTGCTTTGTTTGGTTTTCAGCTACGACAGTTAGTCAATATATGCATCAACCCAGATCCAGAGAAGCGACCAGACATCGCCTATGTTTATGATGTGGCAAAGAGAATGCATGCATGTACCGCAAGCAGCTAAACTGTACAAGATCCTGAAGACCGCAACCAAAATAACTTAAAAGTGTTCTCCTGCAAATCATACCTCCCTGCTTATTATGTCTGGGTGTTAAAATTACTATCTCAGAGCTAATGCGCTTTGAATCCTTAACCAGTTTTCATATGAGCTTCATTTTCCTACCAGGCTCAATCATTTTCCCAATCCACAACTTTGGGATGCTCAGATTGCATCAAGAGTGCAAACACAGCAAGAGTTTTTCATGGCGTAAGGTTTGAGAATCCTGTAGTGTTTGTGCTGTTAGATTGTGTTTATAGACAGTCAGTGCCAGACGGTGAAGAACACACACCAGGGCACATGTCTAGAGGGATGCGGAACCTGAGGAAGGACCTGAGTGAGCATTTATTTGACTTGTTTGCTTTTAAGTCACTTAATGGACATTGTAGTGGACACAATTGTGAACTTCTCTGATTTGGGGGGGGGTTTTGTTTGTTCGTTTTTTGTTTTTTTTTTTTGGTATTTTTTTTTTTTAAATTTGAAATACATGTTTTAGTTCTTAGCATTAGAGTTTTCAAATATAATTCTTATAATACATGCAGACATAAACTTTTTGAGAAAGATTTAAAATTTTTAGTTTATACATTCAAAATGCAATGATTAAATGTGAAAACATAAAGGACAAAATGTGAGTTGGACACTGAAAGTCTTGTGTTTTAATGCCTTTGAAAGCCTTTTTTTGTGTTTAAATGGTATAAATGAACCCATTTTAAAAAGTGGTTAAGGACTTGTTTGCCTGGCGTGATAGTCATTTTTAACATGCACATTGCCCAACGCTTTGTGTTTTTATTGTATATTTGAAGAATATTCTTGGAATATTCTTGCAGCAACTATAGTTCAATGTCTTTACAAATCTAAATACACTTAACTCATAACCATACACTGTAATGTAAGCATATATTTTTATTCATATATTGAATTGACGTTTTGATCAGTTCCCCTTCAGAATTTGTTTTTTACTCAATTTACTTTCTTATTTATATTGTATGTGCATTATCCATTAAATGTTTCAGATTTTCTGAGAATGAATTCCCTTTTTAAAAGATATTTGGTATGCCAACACTTTTCTAAGATTGGAACTTTTTTTTTTTTAAACGTTTGGTCCATTCTGTGTGCATCTGTTCTATCTTGTTAGAAAGAAAAGGCGCGTGTTAAAGTGTGCCTGTGAATGTTGACATCATCTGACAGGGTTACAGTTTTAAGAGTATGTTTTAGAGCATGTTTAATAATGAGAAGACTAGCCCTTACTGAAGACACAACTGTTAGGAGAGCAGCATGTCTGTGGAGATGTTTGGAGGAAAGTACTGTATTTGTGTATGAAGGTGACAGACATAGAGATGCTCATTTTAGTTAAAAAAAATTTAAAAAGGAGAGCTATTTAGGAAACCCTGAGGTAGAAGTTTGTTTTTCCTGAATGTCTTCATCTTAATACCAACCAGTTTCTTCAAACAATTGTGGAGCCAAAGAACAGACTGGCCGTGGCTGTTGCAGAACCCCGTGTGCCATGATAGAGCATTGGGAAGGCTTATCCTGCTGGTCGCTTGAGCAGCCCTGTGTTCGGGGAGCTTGTACTCTGGCTGATAGAGTTCGTGTGTTTGTTTGCTCACAGAGTATTCTTTCTATAGTTATTTTAAAGTAATTTGTAGATTTTCAAAATAATGTCTTGTCTTTTAATTCACTATGTATGCTGTCTTAGACAAAGGAAACCTGGTTATTCTTTTGTCTTGAAGGCTGAACTGGGTGCATCCCAGAGCTTAGTACCCAGAGGTGTGAAGAAGGCTGCCTCTGGTGACTGTTTGTGTTGTGTTACAGCCATTGTAATGTCACAGGACTGACTGACAGGAACTATCCACTGCCTACAGGAGTTGTTTTCTTCCCATCTTTTAAAACATGGCGGTGGTGGTATGCACCTTTAATCTCAGCACTTGGGGGGCAGAGGCAGGTGGATTTAAGTTCCAGGAAAGCCTATTCTACAAAGTGAGTTCCAGGACAGCCAGGGCTACACAGAAAAACCTTCTGTCCCAAAAAACCAAAACTAAATGAAAATACAAGACTTATCCCCTTGTAGTGATTTTGCTTTATGAATTTGTCTCCTTAAAAACAAAAAGAGCTGAAGAGCTTAATGGTCAGGGATGGTCACTGTCATTTTATACAAGAGGAAACTTTCTTTCAAATACTTTAAGTCCACGTGTTATGAGTAAATTTCATATGAAGTTAAATATTGGAAGTGATTTGAGTAACAGGTCAAATTAAAGGTACGGCTGATTCGAAGCCTTATTTAAACGTGGTACCAGTTACCCAAGGGAGAATGTGCAGTAATGTTGGTTGGTAGGCTGAGGTGTGGGGTGGTGAATGAAGGACACCCTACCTGCAGTGCTCAAGAATGTCCAATGATTGTAAAGACAGAGAGATGCCACCGCCAAGTTGAGCGCACTCTACAGTTCCTTAGTGTGTCCATTACAAAACACCTATCTTTTAGCCATTTACTCCAGGTGTTGCTCTGAACTTTTCCTCTATTTATTATAGACAAGAAGCCATTATTCACACAAATGTTTATTCTTTTAAATTGAATGTACTGTTCATAACCCACAAATGCGCACTCTTTGCCTCCGATTCCCATAGTACTGTAATATGAATTTCTTTTGTGAAATACTTTTTATTTTGTTATGCTTTAAATATACATGCAAAAGGATTCTGTCATTAGCATCAAAAACTGTACAGTATCTTAATATAAATATATAAAAATAAAAGATGAGTACTATAAGTTTGAATATCTGTCAGGTTCCCTCCCTTGCTCCTCTCCAAATCCACCCTTGCTGTGTTTGGCTCCGAACCTACACAAACAGTTCTCACATAGTTCCAGGACTTTGCTATCTTGAAGAAACCCACACAGTGAGACAGTCAAAAGTGACAACCTCTCTGGAGACTTTGGGGTTTTATGGTTTGGTTTTGAATGTGCACTATATCATGGAACATGGCTCACTGGTCTCTTCAGTGTCTCCCTTTCTGTCATTGGATAAAAGGCATCTACACCTTAAGAAAGGGATATTCACTTGTGGGCTTTGAACCTTTGTAGTTTAACATTTAAGTCAACACTTTTCACTCCCCATCACTGCAGCAGGTTGCTACCAGAATCTCAAGAGAATGGTTACATTTACTCTTCTCTAAGTGAGGATCACTGCCCTGCCTGCCAACTGGAGGACAGAAGAGCTTGGGAGGGTAAATTTGATTTCACAAGTTAGTTGTTAACTGGCTAACTTTACAGCCCATGACTTGTATTAAAGAAGTGTTGGTTTCAGTATGTGAGTGAGGGTATGTGTTCGTAATTGCTAATAGAAGTCATTTTTACCTAATTATGATATTTAGTGCTAGTTATAATTTTTTTTAAAAAAAAAATCTATGTATTCATTTGGAAAGTCAGTACCAGACCTATATGTTTCACAGTCTTAATGAGTACAGCTGAGGCATCACACATTAGTGAGGTTGATTAAAAAAAAAATCAAAGTAGGAAATCATTTCAGAAGTCCCTCAAATTATCAAAAGAACTTCATGGTGTTCTTTGAACAGATAAACGTGACTGCCTTCTGAGAATGGGAGTGACTGTACTATACATTTAGAGTTAGGATTTTGCAGCTCAGGACTCAAATTATTTTCCATGTCAAAGTTGTAATACATAGAAAGTCATTCCTGCCACAAGCACACTATAGATAAATTCCTCATTTTTCTAGGCTTTACTTTCTGTGTAAAATTAGGATATAAATCCCTAACCGGATGGACTCACCTCATGCAGGATCCTGTGTAGTTTAGCATATCACCTGATTGCTTGATAAATGTGGCCATTATTACATGGCCACATTAATATGTGGCTGAGGAAGAATTCACATCTGTCTTCTTGGGCTTTAGCTCCATCTCTTCTCTCTATCCTCATTCCTATAGCCTCATTTTTTAAATGCCCTGATTTGTTCTTTCCAGTAGAACTTCTATTCATCTATTTTTTTTCTACAAAAAAATTTCAAGTACTCTTCCTCAGCTGACTTTTGGTGTTTTTTGGTAGGGGGTTGGCAGGGGGAGTAGCCAGATGACAATTTTTTCTCTGGTCTACCTTAACAGAACCAAATGATTCATGTGAGACTTACCCATTCCCCCTTCTTGGTCCTAAATGCCGGTAAAACAAGTGGGGTTCAGCACTTACCATGTCTCCTTCATGCTGCTGACTGTAGGATGCATCTCTGCTCACAGTGATGTTGCAAGTGCATCCAACCTCCTCAGGCCAACAGGGAAGATCAGAATAGGGAAGGACTAGGCAGGAGCGGTGAGAACAGATGAAGAGCTAAGCCACAGGAAGCTCCTGAAGCTTTCACAGTGGGCTGTGAAGAGACTAGAGACTAGAGACTAGGCCCTGAACTTAATGTGCAAAATATTGAAAATTCTTTAAAGCAGCCATTTGCCTGGGTAAGCAGGATTAAGATGTAAAGTGAATAAATAATTCATGAGAAAGGAAAAACAAAATGTGGGCACGCACATGAACAATGGCTATGAAAGAAATTGCTTAATAGCTAGATAAGTTGAGAAGAAGCAAGATCAAGAGGAGGCATGCAGAAGTTGGTAAAGAGTGAGAGCCATTGACAAGCTACTCCCCAAGAGCTCGTTAAATATTCCTCTGTACTTAGGGCCACTTCCAGTTATGATGAGCATCGTGATGGTGATCGAGTGAGACAGGAAGTGACACGTAAGGCAGTACCTAAATGAAAAATGAAGTCAGCTAAAGAACAAACGAGTGAAATAGCTGGTTGGGGGAGGAATGTCTGGGAAGATGTTGGGGTAACAGTGGTTTATCTGAGACAGTCACAAGACTGAGTAAGATGAGGCAAGCAAAAGACATTTGGAGAACCTTTTCTACTTAAAATAACCAATTCGTACTAAAACAGTGTGTTTTAGAGTTTCTATTGCTGTGAGGAGACTAGGCTGGCCTTCAACTCCTATCATAAGGTTTCCATTGCTGTGAAGAGACACCATGACCAAGGCAACTTTTATAAAGGAAAGCATCTCATTGGGGCTGGCTTACAATTAAATAGGTTTAGTCTGTTACCATTATGATAGATGGAATGGCAGCATGCAGGCTGAAATGGTGTTGGTAACAAAGCTGAGAGTTCAACATCTTCATCCTTAGGTGGAAAGGAGAGTCTGTGTCCTACACTGGGCATAGCCTGAGCATATAAGAGTTCTCAAAGCTGGGCCTTGCAATGACACACTTCCTCCAACAATGCCACATCTGCTGTAGCAAGGCCACACATTCTAATAGTGCCACTCCCTATGGGCCAAGTATTCAGATGGCTGAGTCTATGAGGCCATACCTATTCAAACCATCACACCTCCACTGCTGTCCATTATACAATGAATGGACCATTAAGAGTGTCTGCAATCTTGTATAGCCCATAGAGACTGGATTTCTTTCTCTTGGACATGCTCCTGAGAGCCACAGAAGGAATTAGAAAGCTGGATCACAATGTCTAGCTAAAGTCAAATCCACCATTGAAAAACTGACACGTCGAGACATGCGTTGAGGACAGCATCACTTTGTGGTGGAAAAGCTACCACATAAAGTTGTCAGAGATGCCGGATTTATGAGAAGTACAAGCCTCAGGGTTGGAACACAAGATATATGAAGGAAGATAAAAATCAAGATAACACACCACCAAAGGCAATTCTCATAATGAAGTAAATAAAAACCCGAATGGAGTGCCTGGTGAAAAATTTAATACAGTTACCAAAAGCTTAATGAAATCCAAGAGAACAGGAAAATGAAACTTAGACGACCATATAGTACACATAGGAGAATGAAGTTTAAAAACCAGACAGAAATACTCAAAAGATCTGAAGGAATTTAAAAGTAGAAGTATGCATTCAAGAACTTTGGGACACTTTTGTATTTAGAATATGGAGTGGCTCCCATAGGCTTTTGTTTGAACACAGACCCCAGCTACTAGTGCTGTTTAAGAGGGTTGTAGAACCTCTAGGAGGGGGGGCATTGCAAGAGGAAGTGGGTCACTGGGCTGGGCCTCGTCTTTTTTATAGCCCAGCCTGATTTCTTGTTTTCTTTGTGCTTCCTGACTGCAAATAGGGTATGCTCAGTCATCTTATGTTCTGCTCCTATAACCTCCCCACTAGGATGGACTGTGCAGTCTCAAACTGTGAGCCAAAATAAGCTGCTTGCTTTGTATCACATCAATAAGATTCTAGAGCATAGAACAGCTTTAATGGTGTAATAGGAAACACTTGGGAAAGATCTAGGTAGCCAGACAGAGGACACCTAGAAACAGACATAAACAGAAAAAAAGAAAAAAAGAAAAGAAAAAAAAAACTTTACTGTATGAAGGATAAGACAAAGTAAAAGCTATAGATATGGTACAGAAGAGCAGCAGGTCACATTTAAGAGCATCTTTTCAGACTAGCAGAAAGATTTCTCAACTGAACTCTGTAGACCTGGAGAGAATGGAATTCTATTTTCCATGTCCTGAAAGAATTTTCAACCAAGCAACTAAGTTCGTTAAACCCAGCAAAGCTAACCTATAAAAAATGGCTGGGAAATAGATACATGGCAAGATCAGCAAAAACGCAGAGGGTTCATGTCTCCAAGCTTAGATTTATAAAACAGTTTTAAGGGATTTCTGTATTCAAATGTGAGAAAAGATACCCCTGCATTATGGAATAATTTCCCACTAGCAGAATAGACACATAAAAGCAAAACAGAAAATAATCAAACATTACAGCATCAAATTACAAAGATAAATAAGAGAACAAAGACTATGATTATTGAAAATAAACAGAAAGTAAACCACAGAGGTGTCTTTACCTGCCAATAATAACTTGGAGGACTCAGAATGTAGGTCTGAGGCTTAGATTTTTTTTTCAAGACCTAATTTAATAAGGGTTCTCAAATGCTTCAGCCCTCCTTTTAGCCCACTGTCCAAAGGTAGGAAAGAAAAGATGGTAAATAAGTCAAGGGGATGTAGTCCAGTTTAGAAGTAGTTCTTTGGGGTAATTCCAGCAGTCCAGTTCAGTAGTGTCAGGGTGCCAAAACACCAATCAGGAGCAGCGGCCACAGCATGGAACAGCCATGCCTCCACAGAATCCGCACAGGGCAGCAGGAGTGACCAAGGGGAAGTTCTCTGTCATGCTTCTCTCAACAACGTGAAGATGCAACTAATGAAGTGTTACAAGGCTAGCTTTGCAAGTGCCCCGTCCCTGTCCATTGAGTCCTACTTGCCTCAGCAAAACATCACTGTGAGTCTGCGTCATATGACACAACCAGAAATTTCCACCTCATAGCTTGGTTATAAAGTACTTGTCAGTACCTACAGGTCTTTGGATCCAATCTTTAGCACCACTAAAAATGTTGGTGATGATGGTGATGATGACAATGATGATGATGACAATGATGATGATGACAATGACCATGATGACAATGATAATGATGGTGATGAAGGCGGAGGAAGAGAATACATTGAATGTAATCTACTAGATTCTCCAATTTAAAAGTATGAACTAGCTGTCTGAAATTACAACCAATGAACAAACAAAACTCCCAACACTCAGCTATTATGCTGCCTAACAGAATGTCACTTTAGAAGAAAAAAAAAACAGACTTACTATGATGCTCCTATCAAATCTTTCATTGAATAAAATTGACTGGAACTACAGAAACTTCTGAAACTACAAACTACATGAACACAAGGCTACTATGGAATGATCAAGCAATTGATTTAACAAGAAGATATAACGGTAAGTCTCCATGCAACTAATGTCAGAAAATCAAATGCAATAAAACAGACACTATTAGATCTAACAGGAGACATGGGCTCCATTGCAATAGACATAGGGTGATACCCACCTCTCATTAATGGACAGTTTACGCAGATCAAATAGCATGGGAACAGATATTAGCAGACATCTACTAAACATTCTAGCCTACAAATGCAAGCTACAAATCATCATTGGAGCATAATCAGAGGAATAAAGCACAAATAATAAAACTAGAAATAAGTAAGAACTAAAAGTTCGGGAAATGACCCAAATGTGTAGAGACCGAGTTACACATTATTGAATGAATACTGTGTCACTGAAGGTGAAGGTAAATGTAAAAAATGAAACCAAATAAGAATGGAAAAGTAACAAGCTAAAAATTTTAATCTAACAAAATGCCTCTATAGGAGAAATGTTTATAAGAACCAGTGCCAATCCCCTTAAAATGTATCATTCACTTAAAATAAAGATTGTATTTTGTTGTGCATCATCATAAAAATATAATAGAGCTGAAGAGATGGCTCAGTAGATAAAGGACTTAGCACACAAGCATGAGGTGTTCAGACCTCCAGAACCCATGAAGGAATATAGTAACCAGATACAGCAGACATATACAGCAGCCAGTCTGTAACCCCATCAAGGATATGGTAAGATGAGATTGGAAAAGGATCATCCCCTGAAGCTTGCAGGCCACCCAGTCTGAAGCTATGACCATGAGACCTAGCCTCAAATATTGTTGAAGGCCAGTACTGACTGACACAGAGCTTGTCTTTTGACTTCTACACATGCACCACAGCATACACACACATGCATACACATACACACATGCACACACATGCACACGCACACATGCACACATGCATGCACACGCACTCACAGAGTGATAGAGGGAGATGGAGAGAATAAAGTAACATAATTTATTGAGAGAAATAAAGAGCAAGTATCAGAGAGAAAATAAACGGAAGTGGCATAAAAGGAAACAATACTTTGGGGCGGGGGGAGTCTTCTAAAATGATCAAATCTTGGTCCAGGCAGACAAGTTAGAAGGTCAAGGGCATGCCACCCAGCATGATGGACTGAGATCAACCTTCAGAATCTCCATGAAGGAAAGAAAAGACAGGACTCTCACAGTGTGTCTTCTGACCTCTAAACATACATTGTGGCAGGTATGCACCTACCCGCTCTGCCCAGTGTGTAAAATAAGTCAATGTGATAAAAAAACTTAAAACTATAAAATCTTTAGCAAAACTAACCAATAAGAGAGAAGTCAAAGATGAGTTAATATTGAAAATATATTGAATTTAGTATCATGAAAATACAGAGGATGACTAGGAGAATGTTATAAAGAACAAACTGATAAACGATGACATAGATATTTTGAACTAAAGAAGCATATAATCCAATGAACAAGACTCATACAGTATAAAAACATCTCCATGGAAAAGTTCAGGAATGGGTAATTTTCCCTGGATTTTTCCAACATTGCAACATGACCCACTATCAAGTGTTCTCAAAATCATTACATAGACAGAGAAAATGGATAATGGATATCTTTTTTTTTTTTTTTTTTTTTTGATTTTCGAGACAGGGTTTCTCTGTATAGCCCTGGCTGTCCTGGAACTCACTCTGTAAACCAGGCTGGGCTCGAACTCAGAAATCCACCTGCCTCTGCCTCCCAAGTACTGGAATTAAAGGTGTACGCCACCACCGCCTGGCTGACAATGGATATCTTAAAAATGCATTCACTAATGGAGCAGGACCTGGTTACCAGGATCATTTTAGTACTCAAACCAGTTAAAGACACACACACACAAAAAAATTACAGACCAATATCTATGATGAATACAGACTCAAAAATACTCAATAAAATACTTGCAAACAGAATACAGACATACATCAGAAAGGTAACATACCATGACAAAGTTGGCTTTGTTCCTGAAGTGCAGGGGTGGTTTAAAAGATGCAAGACAATAAATATAATAAACTACACTCAGGAAAAGCCTTTGACAACTTCTAACATGGCTTCATGATAACAGCTGAGAGATTGTATGGCCAGAGGGAATATAAGTCAGCATAATAAAAGAAAATCACAACCAACGTATCCCTAAATGGAGAAGAGCTTCCAGCAATGCCCCTGTGTCAGGAGTGAAACAGGGATATCCACTCTCCTCGTTCCTTTTCAACGTTGCTTTCAAAGTTCTCGCTGGAGCAATAAGGCAAGAAAAGGAAACCAAAAGGATATCAATACGGAAATAAGTCATCAAACTATCCTTGTTTTGAGATGATATGATACTGTCCACTAAAGATCCCAAAATTCTACCAGAAAGTGTACAGAAGAGATAAACTCAGCAATGTGGTAGGATCAACAGCTTTTTTTAATACACCAACAACAAACATACAGAGAAAGAAATTATAGACACGCTCCCTTTAACAATAGCCTCAAATAAAAAATAAAATATTTAGGAATAAATCTAATTGAGGATGTGAAGGAGCTCTAGAGTCAAAACTTTAAGTCTTCAAATAAAGAGATGGAGATTATACAATGAAAAGACATTCTATGCTCGAGGATTGGTAGAATTAACACTGTGAAAATGGCATTCTACCAAAGTCTATTTATAGACACATAGCAATCCTGGTCAAACTCTATCTCATTCTTTACAGAAATAGAAAAATCTTAAAATTGTTATGGAACTACAAAGACCCAAAATAGTCAAAACAATTCTTAGAAAAAAGAAATAATGCTGGAAGAATTCCAGTTCCTGATCTTAAGACATATTCTAGAACCTTAATAATAATAAATAAAAAAACAATATGGTATTAGCAAGATACACACATTTAACCCAATGGAACAAAAGTTGAAGACCCAAACATGAGCATGTGTAATTTCAGCCCATTAATATTTGACAAAGATGTCAAAGTATAACTTGGAGAAAAGAAAGTATCTTCAAGAAATGGTACTGAGAAAACTGGATGTTCTCATGCAGAATGCACTTAGACTCCTATCGATGACCTTGCACAAAAACCAACTCCAAATGGATCAAAGGCCTAAGCCTGCAACTTTGAAACTCCCAAGAGAAGACATAGACACTACTCTACATTTTATCCTGTGAGAAAACACTTCCTGGTTAGGACTGCATTTGCCCAGGAGGTAAGGCCAACAATTCACCAAGTGGACTTCATGAAACTAAAAAGCATAAGAAACAACCAGGTAAAGAAGTAGCCCATAGAATGGGAGACTCTTTGCCAGCCATGCTTCGATGGAGGGTTACACCAAGAAGACAAAAATAACTCAAAAACCTAAGAGTCAAAATATAAATGCCCCACTAAAAAAAAATGGCCTGTGACCCGAATAGAGAGGTCTCAAAAGAAGAAAAAAATGACTAAGAAATGTCACCAAAAAATGTTTATTATCCTTAGCTATTAGGAAGCTATGAATCAAATCAAATCAAGTGGTCAATCAATCAATCAATCAATAAACACAGAGATTTCACCTGTCTACAGTCTGGATGTGAAAGATTAATGAAACAACTGACAACAAGCTCAGGAGGGGATGTGGGAAAAAGGAACCCTCGTTCACTATTAAAGGGATTGCAAAATGGTCCAGCCACTATAGAAATCAATGTGGAGAATACTCAAAAGTGTATAAATAAACCTACCACATGACCCATCTATGGCCTTGGCATATATAAAAACGACTCAGCATCCTACTCCACACACATAGACACACACACACACACACACACACACACACACACACACACTATTAAGACATAAAGAAAAATGAAATCATGAACATTGTAGGTAAATGAACACAATTAGAAAAAAGACATCTTGAGTGAGAGACTCCCTATACAGAAAGACAAATGTAGCCTGCTCTCTCTATTGGAGGCTCCCAGCCCCAAATCCTCAGATAAGAGTACAGAACCTGTAGAAACTAATGAAACCAAGAAAGTAAAATGGGTGTCTTGCTAGGATAGGGGTGGACCGACCGTGATGAGTAATAGAAAGGGGAACAGCAAGACATGAGTTATCTGATCAGGGAAATGGGAGGTTCCTTAGGGATGGGGAGGGAGGTAAAAGTCCAAAAAACAGGGAGAAGGGTAAAAGGGAATAGCAGGACTGTAAAATGGAATACCAGGACATAGGTGGTCTCATAGGGAAAATGGGAAAGGCTGAGCTCTTTAGGGGAGGGGAGTGAGGTAAATACAGTAGGAGGAAGATGCCATGTAAAATAACAAGAATGATGTATGGAAAAGTCACAAGGAATTAAACAAGTATTTATATAGAACCCTATAATATATTAAATGTATGTATAATGTATTAAATTTTTAATTAACTTTTTCATCATGAAACAGATGATGCTCCCTTCAAGAGCCAACAAAACCCATAATACCTGACATGAGAAGCCCTCTTTTGAGTTGTTGGCCAGGACTGTCCAAGAGACTCTCAAAGTTTACAGCCTAGACCTCAGTTAACCCCCAGGAGAGAAATTAATTGCTGAAGATACCATGTATTTCAGACACAAGGCCCAAAGACCCCTTAGCAGGAACAGACCTAAAATCCCTTCTCCTTGGTACCAGAACTTGTTATGCAAGATTCCAACAGAGGCAACCAACATTTCTCCTTAGCTATGATGCCTGTAAATTACATCAATCATCAATATGGCATAACTCTAAGGGTGAAGTAGTAGTATGCATATGTTGGTTTTAACCAACATCTCTCTCATTGGACTTAAGATCAAGAGGGAATACTTGCCAGATACTCAAAACCTAGTTTCTACTAGAAATTTGCCTTACTACTCAGTGGTAGTGAAGTCACAGTGGAGGAGGATCTACAACCACTAATGTACTAAGCTAG
The DNA here is from genome assembly GCA_019843815.1 of Montemys delectorum. Taxonomy (NCBI): domain Eukaryota; kingdom Metazoa; phylum Chordata; class Mammalia; order Rodentia; family Muridae; genus Montemys; species Montemys delectorum. Next base: position 39,078 of record JADRCD010215455.1, read on the forward strand.
CATAATTCCTAACAACAATCTATAAATATCTGCTCCTTGTACCCACAGATAAGGATAGTCTTCACCCTTCGTCAAGGAAACTTCTCTTTGCAACAAACAAATACCACAACAGAAAACTACAATCAATCCAAATACAGAGTCATGGAGCCTAGTACTAAAGGATACATCTCCAAAATATTCCTGCTTTTAAGCAGTGAGGAGGGACTAGTGAATCCAATCAGTTTCAGGAACCTCCTAAAGCTATTTTGAGTTGTTTGCTTCCTGTCTTAATGGACTTTCTGGTTGGCTGGATTGTCTCATCCTTAGAATTTCCTGTTCTTTTGCTCTTTATAAATATCTGTCCTAAGATATCCTGTTATATTGCTTTCCTTTTAGCATCTTGTCTTAAGAAGTTTCTCTCCAAGATGGAAGGCTTTACTCCCAGAAGACATTGTTACACAATATGGAACGTGCACAAGATTTGCATGCGTGTGCACACACACACACACACACACACACACACACACACACACACACACTTGAAAGGAGAAAGACTAGTTAGGAAGGAGAAGAGAGCAGGAGTTGGATGGGGATAAAAGAGGAATGAGGATGAATATAATCACAACATATTATACACACACATGAAATTGTCAAAATAAGGATAATTGTTTTAAGAAAACAGAAAAAGTAGGAATATATATATACAGTAATCCAAATAAGGAAAAAAGTCTCCAGAATGAACTATTTGACAACTCTTGACTTGAAAATAGTGTTAATATTCAAATATGTTACTTCCTTCACAACATGTAAGTACAAGAAATCCTCACAGAAAAAGCAGAATATAATCTAAATTGATGCTTCTCAAACACAATGAACACTAATGTTCATTTTACTATGAAAATTGTTTAATCTAATTAGCTAACAAGGAAATATAATTCAAGAGCATAGTGAGATAGCACATTATCACAATTTGAATGGCTATTTGGGATTTATTTTCAATTTAATTATGTATGTGTATGTCACTGTGTGGGTATGTGCATGCACGAGGGTGCTCAAAGAGACCAGAGGAGTCAGATTCCCTGAGGATGTAGTTGCAGGCAGTTTTGAGCTTCACCTCTTGGGTGTTGGTGCTAGAAACTGAACTCAGGTCTTCGGTAAGAGCATTTCAAGGTACTCCTAATTGCTGAGCCATCTCTTCAGTGCCTAGAATGGCTATTATATATTAAAAACAACAACCTGCTAAAAATGTACAGGAGAACATATATAGGAAAAGGAAGTGTCACCTGTTACAAAAGTGCTCTAAGTGAGAAGAGCCAGCGGAAGGATAACTCACTGGGTAAGAGCTCACCCTGCTCCTGCAGAGGACCCAAGTTCAGTTCCCAGAACCCATTATCAGCCAAGCTCGCAACCATCTGCAGCTCCATCTTCAGGGCATCTAATATGTCCACAGGCATTACACTTGTATGTATGTACGTACCCTACAACACCAAAATAATTAAAATAAACCTTTAAAATGAGTATCACTACCATCAAAAAACAGTGAGGAGTGTTCTCAAACATCTAAAATCATGTCACATGTCAGTTGGTACTAAAAGAACACTAAAGTTCAGAAATCTGTGAAATGACAATCAGTATCATTTTGAAATCAGATCTATAAAAATCAGAACTCTACTAAATAACCACATCATCATACACTGAACATTGGATCTGAACAAAGACTCTAGACATATCTGGAGGAGATAGGAAGGAAAAATACTCTTATACACTATTGGGCATCTAAATTAACACAGTTTCTATGGATACCAGAAAGAAGAGTCCTCTCAAATTTAAAAGGAGATTTTCCACATTATCAAAGTACCCTATATCCGGGCATTCCTCAGTGGGAGAAGATGTCCCTAATCCTTGAAGGGACTTGAGGTCCCAGAAAAGAGGGAGGTCTGGTGTAGTGGGGGAGCACCCTCTCGGAGGCAACAGGGAGGAGGGATGGAATGAGGAACTCTGGGAGGGGGACAGGGAAGGGGAGCAATGGCTGGAATGCAAATAAATAAAATAATTTAAAAAAAAAAGAAATAAAATCATCAAACCAAAGACTTAGTGCTTTGCACATCACTGTTCACAAGTGTAGATGAATAATCAGATCACGAGAATGAAAAACTAACATTTGATGTAGATCACAAAGGAGTGGGATTCGGGCCTGGAAAGAATGGTTTCTTGTTATTGAAAGCAGAACATGCGCATCTTATTAAGTGAAACTAGCAAGTATAAAGAATTGAATATTATATATCTCTTGGATTTGAAAACTAAAACAAAAAGAAATGACCCAGTAGCAGACTGGTAATAAACTGAGTGTTATAAGGTGTGAGAGTAAGCAACAACAAGAGTAATTGAGGGTCCCTGGATGTGCTTGTGGAGCTTCATTTATATATGGAAATAACACTATAAATGTTATATTAATGTACAAAGAAACAAAAGTAAAGATGTATATCATGAAGAAAAGGAGATGCTGTATGCAATATCACAGAAATATAAAGTATAATTAGGCATTTTTTTTCTTTTTTGTTTTTTCAAGACAGGGTTTCTCTGTGTATCCCTGGCTGTCCTGGAACTCACTCTGTAAACCAGGCTGACCTCGAACTCAGAAATTTACCTGCCTCTGCCTCCTACATGCTGGGATTAAAGACGTTCGCCACCACTGCCCAGCTCTAATTAGGCATTCTTACAAAAAATATATGCTAACAAATTAGGGAAACCACATTAAATTATAAAATTATAGGGCACACCTAATCTACTAATTTTAACCAAGCAGACACAAAATAATTAAAAAGACTAGTAATGAGAAATAAGATTAGTCAATGTAAACATATAGTTCACAAAAATCATTTACACAACATGGTTCACTGTTGAATTTTTACAAACTTTTACACAGTAGTGTCAATGCCCAGTATCTTAGTTAGGGTTTCTATTCCTGCACAAACATCATGTCCATGAAGCAAGTTGGGGAGGAAAGGGTTTATTTGGCTTACTTCCATATCACAAAGGAAATCAGGACTGGAACTCAAGCAGGTCAGGAAGCAGGAGCTGATGCAGAGGCCATGGAGGGATGTTCCTTACTGGCTTGCTTCTCCTGGCTTGCTCAGCCTGCTCTCTCATAGAACCCAAGACATCCAGCCCAGGAATGGCACCATCCACAAGGGGCTCTACCCCCTTGATCACTAATTGAGAAAATGCCTCACAGCTGGATCTCATGGAAGCACTTCCCCAACTGAAGCTCACTTCTCTGTGATAACTCCAGCCTGTGTCAAGTTGACACACAAAACCAGCCAGTACAATTGACCCCTTGTCAACTTGACACACAAATATAACACTATTAAGCCTCAACCCTTACTTCATTATTCATCCCCAAGATCTAAAGTCCCACAGACTTTACATATTAAAAGTTCAATTAATGTCTCTTAACTATGGGCTCCACTAAAATACTTTCTTTCTTCAAGAGGGAAAAATATCAGGGCACAGTCACAATCAAAAGCAAAAATCAAACTCCAACGGTCCAATGTCTGGGATCCACTCACAATCTTCTGGATTCCTCCAAGAGCTTGGGCCACTTCTCCACCTCTGCCCTTTGTAGCACACACCTTGTCTTCTAGGCTCCAGATGCCAGTACTCCACTGCTGCTGCTGTTCTTGGTGGTCATTCATGGTACTGGCATCTCTAAAACACTGTCTTCCACTGTAACTAGGCTTCACCAATAGCCTCTCATAGGCTCTCTTCATGGTGCCAAGCCTCAACTCCTTTGCATGACCCCTTCAGTCCTGGGCCATTAGCTGCAACTGAGGCTGCACCTTCACCAATGGCCTTCCATGGCCTCTCACTGTGCTGAGCCTCAACTGCTCTTCATGATACCTTCATGCTGTCAAAACCAGTACCATCTGGGTGACTCTTACACATTACCAAGTCCTGCTGCAGTACAAGGTACAACCTTGGCTATCTATGGAACACAGCCTCTTTGTGCTCTCAGAAAGCACTTCCCAGAAGATGTCACCTCAATGATGCTGGTCTCTTCTTAATCACTGCTAATTTCATAGCTCCAGCTAACCAGCATCAATAGTCCCAGTAATGCAAAGTTTCCACTTTAGTAGTGCTGGTATCTTGTTAATCACAGCTGATACTTCAGCCCTAGCTAACCAGAACCACAGAATCTTCACAATCAAAAACAGCATGGCCCTGATAAGAGTCTTTAATCTTCCCTCTGAAATTTCATAAGCCAGGCCTCCATCTTCTGTACTGTTCTCAACATTATCTTTCAAGCTCTTATACAACATCCCGCAGAGTTCTTAACAACCAGTGGCTCTTGTAGATCAAAGCTCCAAAGTCCTTCCACAATCCTCCCCAAAATATGGTCAGGTTGTCACAGGAATACCCCACTCCTGGTACCAATTTGTCTTAGTCAGGGTTTCTATTCGTGCACAAACATCATGTCCATGAAGTAAGTTGGGAGGAAAGGGTTTATTTGGCTTACTTCCACATCACAAAGGAAATCAGGACTGGAACTCAAGCAGGTCAGGAAGCAGGAGCTGATGCAGAGGCCATGGAGGGATGTTCCTTACTGGCTCGCTTCTCCTGGCTTGCTCAGCCTGCTCTCTCATAGAACCCAAGACATCCAGCCCAGGGATGGCACCATCCACAAGGGGCTCTACCCCCTTGATCACTAATTGAGAAAATGCCTCACAGCTGGATCTCATGGAGGCACTTCCCCAACTGAAGCTCACTTCTCTGTGATAACTCCAGCCTGTGTCAAGTTGACACACAAAATCAGCCAGTACACCCAGATACGTTTTTTTTTGTTTTTGTTTTTGTTTTTTGTTTTTCAGTTTTTTTTGAGACAGGGTTTCTCTCCATAGCCTTGGCTGTCCTGGAACTCACTCTGTAGACCAGGCTGGCCTCAAACTCAGAAATTTGCCTGCCTCTGCCCCCCAAGTGCTGGGATTAAAGGCATGTGCCACCACTGCCTGGCCCCAGATATGTTTTTTAAAAAAAGAAAAGTTGGACTATTATACTGTGAAATCATGATTGGCCTCTTACACAAACCCGGCCAGAATGTGACAATAAAACTCTACCAATTGTGTCAAACTCATGGCCCAAAGCAACCATGATTGTCACCCAACACAAAATTTGTAAAGTTCCCTGAAACATGAGTTATTTTTGTACCTCCATTGCGTGGCTCTTGAACATGAATTTTATATGTCATAGCATCATTTTACAATACCAAAAGTGCTGGACATGCATATGAGTCTAGCCTAGCACCCATCATGAACAATATGCAAACATCCTCAAGAAAGTGTCAACACATCCATTTCCGCTGCATATCAAAATAATCATACACCACGATCAAAGTCGGTTTAATAGCAATGATTAAAAGATGAGTCAAAGTAGACTAATAAGTACATCACACCGCAACAATATGAAAGATAAATATTTTATGATTGCCTTAACAGATCTGTGATCATATAGTGAATTTTCATATGCTTTTGATAAAAAGAGATGAATGATTTAGGTCCAGAAGATTACTCCTAGGAATCTTAAAGCTGCATGAAACAAACAATACCCAACATCATACTAAATGAAACAATAACAGATAAACCTTCTCTCTTGTCAGGGTCAGAGTGTCCCTGTCGTCCCTGAGAATTTGACCTTATCTGAGTAACAGTCTATTCTCCGAGGAACCATGGAGTGTTCTCGGAAAAACCATAAAATGTTTTGTCAACGCTTCCGCTCCAGCCAGGTGTGAAGCCAGGTGTACACCCCCCGCCCCACTTCCTCTTAACGCTTCCTTGCTCTACAAGTATAATTGTCCTGCCCTTCTGAAGTAAAGTGAGGCTTTGACAACCGTTTTTTGCTTGGCCTCGTTCCTCTCTCTCGCCCATCTCTTTCAGGCTTCGTCCCCTTCGGACCCTGGTTAATTACTCGCCCCGCGGGCCGGGGCAGTGGCGCCCGAAACAGGGACCCCAAAATATGGACACTTGCCAGACGGAACACATAAGCGGAGCTCCGGAGACAGAGATCACCACCCGCGCTATGGTCCTTCAGCCGCTCACGGGGACCAGCGAACGGTAAGCAAAGATTCTTCCGTCTCATAGAAATGGGCCAGCAGTTGTCGAAGGAGGCAGCTTTCATTAAGGATTTGAAGGCCTCCCTCAGGGAGAGAGGAATTAGAGTTAAAAAGAAAGA
>JADRCD010215456.1:0-35568 GCA_019843815.1 Montemys delectorum
CACACACACACAAACACACACATCCACACATACACACACACACACATGCATACATGAAAGTGAAGTTTCAGAGAGTGAATTGAATGTATTTATGATGACATCCAAGAAAATTAAATCCAAAAGCTGTTTGTAATTAAAAAGAAATAAGAACTACTTCAATTTAATAAGGGTATTTTTAAAGGGTTGATTTTGATTTTTGTTTTTGCTGGGCGTGTGTGTGTGTGTGTGTGTGTGTGTGTGTGTAGGCAAGACAGGGAGAAAAACAAAAGAGACAGAGGGACAGAGGGGGAGGGAGAAGCAGGCAGACGGAGAGATAAAAAGCATAAAGTGATAAAGTGGTGGAGACAGAGAGATAAGTGGTGGTGTTCCCTGCAATCCTGTTTGTACACTACATTCATGCAGTGCCTCCAGGAGCCAGGAGAGGTCATGAGATCCCCTGGAATTGGAGTCACAATAGTGTGTCATATGGGTTCTCCAGGCAAAGCAGCCAGTGCTCTTCCCCTTAGCAATCGCTCCAGCCTGCAATAAAGTTTCTCTGGTTTTGCTCTGTTTTGCTTAGTTAACTCATAATCAACTACTATCATTGCCAGTGGTGAAAGATGAGAGCCAAAGCTGTCCAACCTTGTTTACACTGCCACATAGTAAGCCAAGGCAAGAGGGAAGGCAAAAGGAAGACAGACCTGAAGGAAGCCAGTGTTCCCGTGTGCAGATGGCAGGACTGCCTATGGTAACAATCCCACGGAAGCTACAAAAGCCCTAAGACTAATATGGACGTTTACGAAAGTAATTACTTTCCGGCACTGGTGAAAGAGGAGCGAAGAGACTCACACTGGCATGCAGCCCAGGGCAGTTCAGGGAGTTATCACCCCGGGAGGTACCGAGGTAAAGGTTAGAGGTGGGAACCTGCTTTGCTGCACTGCCCTCGCTTGTCTGCGTGCCAGCTAAGAGCCCAACAACTTCAGCAAGAAGTGACCGTGCAGCTTGCCTGTGCCTGTGGAGGGTTGGTAGTCTGACTGGAGACTAGTGCTGAGTACCTGAGCTCTCAAAATTACTGGAACGGAATTCCTTAGGTTAGGAACTCCAAAATGTTTACCAGACTGCATTCATGGTACTGTTCTCTTTTAAACATTTAAGGTTTAATAACTTTAAATACATATAAATATATTTATGCTCTCCCCAAATTTTGTGTGTGTGTGTGTGTGTGTGTGTGTGTGTCTAGGTTTGGATATAAAGTATCTCCTCCAAAGCTTGTGTGTTGAATATTTGGTAAGTGAGATGGGGCTTTGGGGAAATAACTATCATCGAAGGCTTTAACTCAATAAATGGATTAATCCACTGGTAGATCTATAATATGACAGCATTATTGGGAGGTGGTAGGTAGCAACCATCAGACATAGCAAAAATAGTGGAGGGCTTCAAGAAATTTTCAGCTACGTCTTCCTCATCATTCGCCCCTTCTACCATAGCTTCCCAAAACAACTGTTCTTTCTCATCCTCAAACCTACTCTGAAGTCCACATACACTTGCAGACAAAGGCGCACTGTGCTACTCAGCTTTTCATTGTTCTAAAAAATGTGGTTGGTTGGTTTGTTTGCTTGTTTTTAAGACAGGATCTCACACTGTACCACAAACTGGACTGGAAACCATGTTGTAGCCCAGGCTGACCTCATATTCACAGCAGTCCTCCTGCCTCAGTCCCTCAAGTGAGAAAATAACAAGAAGTACTACCCGCAAGAGTTTAAAGGAGGAGGAGTCTTGGTTTAACCCTGGATTCAGAGCGTAATGCACAGCTGGGTGGCTTAGCTGATCTGTGAGACAAAGAACACATCATGGCAGGGAAGGTACAGTGAGCTAAGATGGAAGCAAAGCAGCAGAGAGGGGGTCAGGACAAGGCCAGGGACAGCTTTTCTAGGGACATGCCCCAGTGACCTATTTCCTTCAATCAGGCCCAGTCTACTAAGTGCTACCACCTCTCAACAATAGCATCAAATTACGAATCTTCCAATGGATTAATCCATTCAAGAAGTTGAAGTTATGAAGATCAAGCCATTTCCCCAAAGCCCCACCTCTGAACACCTAAGCCTTACACGTGAGCCTTACGGGGCACACTGCATCACTTCATATCTACAAAACAAGACACACACACACACACACACACACACACACAATTTAGGGAAAATATTTTAGTAAGTTTGGGGCAGTATTTATATACAGGCATGTAGAATTAAATGTTGCTGTCAGGCACCTGGGGCCGCCCAGCTTTGGCACTTCTAATTTTTAAATTATACTGCGCATGTTCTGTAAAACCCATGGAGGACATATAGTCTCTTCTAGGTAAGACTCCATCATGGACTCTCTCTTACAGCGACTATTCTCTTCTGCCACAACTACTGTTTCTTTTGTTGTTTTTAAGATTCCTATTCATTTTTATTTATGTGTGTGTATGTATGCCTGAGTATCTGTACATATACCAGGTCCATGCAGGTATCTGAGGAGACCAGAAGAGTGCATCAGATCTCCGGGATGGAGACAGAGGCAGCTGTGAGCACCGGATGGATGTAGGTGCTCACACTGAGCGCAGGTTCTCTGCAAGAGCGGCAACTACACTTAACTACTGAGCGCTCTCTCTCCAGCCTCAACGGCTACTGCTTCTTATCTTGCACTTCCTTGGTGGTGATCATTTTCCCACTGAAGAAGCAACAGACACTAACCTGAATGTACACATGGAAGGAAAAGCTTGTCTTCGGCACTAATTGTCTGGATGGCTCTGCCCCAGACACCCCTGTACCTGCTGGAGACTACGGCAGGACTCAGACGTCATGGCTTTGTCCCAGTCCTACTGATGGCAGCATCTTGGAGGTGATAGGAAAGTATCGAGCAACACACAGTATACAATTACAGGAAAATGGGCTCTAAGGGAATGGAGGGGGAAGGAGTTCTGCTGTCAATAGCTGAATTACGTTATTACTTATTTTCCTTTATTAATATGGTTTATTTTTATAATTATATGAAAACAAAATGAGTGAGATGGGGACATGTGCCTGTAACCCCAGCATTCAGAAGACGGGGGTAGGGAGGTCAGAAGTTCAAAGTCATTCTGGGCTATATAGTAAGGACAAGGCAATCCTGAGCTACATCATTAGAACCAAGACTAAACAATACACCTTAAAAGAGAAAATTCCAGAGGTGGTGCTCTGATCGCCACAAAAGCACTGTAGCACGTGTGTGCCTGAATTCACACATATACACATTACACTTACACACACAAAATACTCCTTTGACAACTTATTCCTAGATGGCTTTTCATTCTCACAATAATTGACTTCTGCATTTTCCACATTTGGGGAATCAGAAAAGTTACCCATTTGTCCTCAAATATCATCACAAAATATAGTGAAGGCAAGCCAAGAGGTGTGAATGGCAGGCCACAATTCACATATCACTGACCTTTTCATATCTATAGAATATGTATCACAGAAATGAGCTATGCTCAGTAGGAATAGAGTAAAAAGAAGTACAAGGAATTTAATGAAGACCCTACCTCAAAGGTAAGCAAGCATCTTAGAGTGAAACTGCTAAGAAGAATCAAACAGTGGGCCCCAGGTCTCTGGGACCCCTGACCACAGTGTTCTGGATGGCTTCTGCTATGACAATCAGAACGGGTGAGGGGTGATGTGGATTATATTAAATCCTTGCGTGCTATTTGAGCTTGCTTCCAGAAGCTGGCTCTGGAAACAAGGCTGTGTCTCCAACTTCATGCCCAAGCATGTTTACGCCCAGTGTCATCCAAGCCCCCTTTGCTAGGGTTAGGCTGGCCCTGCTGACACTGTGACAGCGCAGGAAGAGAACAGCAGAACAGCCCAAAAGTAAATCACTGCACCCCTGAAGACAGAAGGCAAGCTGTGTCTAACAGAGGTTACTACTGTTTATCCCATGACAGTGGGAAAGAGAAGCCACCGCTCAGCTGTGGGATGCTCAGCCACAGAGAAAGTTCTCTTGGGAACTCTAGCCGGCTGCCTCAGCTTCCTTCCCAGTCAGCTTCTGCAGGACCCTGTCAGCACCCAGTCTGATGAGGTCAGCTACCTATTGCTATTTGTCCTTTCACTTGGAAGCCTCGCCCAAGGCGACATGCTGCTCTGCCTGAGATTCTCTCTGTGAACTCCAGATGGCGGCCACGCTAAGAGGCTCTGCCTGGAGGTTCTGAGGATGCGATCTGATGACGGTACCCATTACCTACTATTTATCCTTTTACTTGGCTTGCTGCATATTTAATAAACGTACTCATTTACAACATAAAAGAGCTATTGTTGATCACTCTCCAGACCATATGCATCCCAAGAAGAAGGCCATACCAGGTGACCAGGGTTTCAGGGAGTGCAAGTCTAAGCACAGAGATGCTCAGAAAGGTCTAATTTAGCAGGCTGGCCACCGTGGTAGGAGCAGAGAGAACCTTCCAAAGGACACCAGAATAGGGGTCTAGGTCACATTACTAGTCTGGCTATAGGTATGAGATGGGGGATTAGGATCGCCTCAGTTGGATTCTAACAGGATTACTCTGGATGCTAAATGAACACAGGTTATAGACACAGGGGAGGAAGAGGAGCCAAGCACAGGTCCCCATGTTGCCAGGACAGCCCAGTATCACTGTGTCTGCTCCAGCAAGTGAGTGGGATGAGAACAGACTATCTAGTGGATTTAATGCAGGTTCTAAAGGAGTAGATGGAAGAAACCTAACTTTAAGACCTCAAAACCTCTCCTGAAACCTTATGGAAACCTCATCTAGTATCTGCTGAGAGATACGAAAGCATCACTGCTGTAACACTGAGGGATGCAGAAATGAAGACTGGCTTCCCACTCACCGTTTGCAGACTGTATCATATTTCCAGACTTTTGGACTTCATCGAATTTTGTAAAAATGACATTCAACCTGTTTGAAAACAAAACAAAACAAAACAATGTATGGAATATCAATTACCATATCTATGATTACCAAACACTGCTGACTGGCCCTGACACCTTAGTTTTGTTTCTGCTGGTGTGATTAAAACCCCTAACAAGAGCAGTCAAGGGGAGAATCTGTCTACAGCTCACAGTTCTAGATTACAGTCTATCATTGTGGAGAAGTCATGTTGGCAGAAGTCAATCTAAAGCAGTTAGTCATACCCACAGTCAAGAGGAGAGAGAGAGAGAGAATGGACACACACACACACACACACACACACACACACACTCATTGGAAATACCCAAACCCAAGGAAATGGTGCTGCCCACAGTGGGCAGGTTTTCTCACTTCAGTCAACATCATCAGAACAATCTGCCACAGACATGCTCACATGCCAAGCCAAAGCTGACAGGCGCGCCCTGAGATGCTTCAGTTAGTCTAAATTGTGTTAAGTTGACAATTAAAAGTGACCATTAGCCCCCGATCCCCAAAATGATCAATGATTAAAAAAAAAAACCCTCTTCCCCAGAATTCTAACTCCCTCAGTAAGTGATATTATCCAACAACTGAACACCATCATGGGTTTAGGGACTGAGTCTGAAGACCACACTTGAGGCTGACGTGCTTAGTAGGTAACAGTGCTTGCTGCACGAGCATGAGGACCTGAGTTCAAATCCCCAGTACCAATGTTAAAAATGGCTTGTGGCCATGCACACACCTGTAACCCCAACATGTAAGGAGTAGGAAACAGAGGGATTGCTGGGTCTGGCTGGCCTCTAGCTTAGCTTCAGGCTCAGTGAGAGAGCCTATGTCAAGAGAATGAGGTGAGAGTGATAGAGTGGGACACCTGATGCTGTATGTATGGAAAACATTTTTTTAAATTTGTTTTACACATTTGCATTTCTCATGCAGGCTACCAGTTACCTTGGATAAAGCTTTTATAGCGCACTACTTTCAGACTCCAGGCTTTCCCTGACCTATGCTTAATTCTAAACGTTATGAATAACTTCTTCTAAAAACAAATGTTGTGACCAAACATGCTTCAGCTTGAGAGATCTACCCGGCTCTTCTTATAACAGATTATCTCCACCTGACATTGAAATGTAAGCAAAGCTAGCGATGGGTCAACACTCCGTCCTGGCAGACACCAGAGTGAATGAAAGGCCACAGTGAAGTACCATCCCTACAAGGAAAAGAGCAGAGGCTTCCCAGGCAAGACAGGCAGCTCATTCTACTGTGAGACAGGATGCTGAGGCCTGCCCGGCCCAGCATTCAGTCGGCTGCCACCCACTTCAGGACCAGGCTAGGGCTTTGTCTTGCCTTCCCATTCTGCCTTTGAGAGCTAACCATCTCACACACGCATCTTTTCTTAATCAGAATGAGAATTCTTCGGAGGCTGAGATGGGAGCTGTTCTCTTGATCCCCGAGACCACATCAGGCTATCGGGAAGCTGGCACCCGGCCATGTTTTTGACTTCTACCTGGAACACTAGAAACTTCACAAATTCTGCTCTTAGGTGACTCATTTACTTGTTCAGCAACAAAATATTGGGGTGTCCATTGTATGCCTAGCTCAGAGCTAAGTAGATGCTGAATTCGAAGGTGGCTCTCCTCTAGAGCTTAAAGTCTAAATAACAGGCAAGCCAAAAATATAACTGACAAAACAAAGGGGTAAGCCCACTTTTCACTGTGCCTTGCCCCTCTCATCTCACAGTAGAGAAATCAGTAATCTTTTCAAAGCTCCCAGGTCCCAGATACACGTTCAGAATCCTTCCCAAATTTACTCCAGACCACCACTACCCGCAAATCAAAATGGAGACTGAAATAAAAGTCCAACTGCCACCTCAGGAGCAAAGCATGAGTAAAACTATCACTCACATTCAAATCGGTGGTTACTAAAGATCCAGATGCCTTAATGTCAATTCTTAAGATGTTCCATCACCTTCCTTTTTAAAGCAACAAAGATCTTAGACGGCCGGGCAAGCCCATAAATACCTTCATTGTGCAGGCTGCCCGGGTGTGCCCTGACTTGGGGACCACTTTATTGTGTCACAGCCACACCCTCTGCCATGACAGGTCCATGACAGGAAGCTTACAAGTTAGGGCAGAGGAATCTCTTTCATCTGGTTGTCTCTGAAGTTTCTGGAAGAGGATGGTATTACATTCTTGGAATAGTCCCAGTCATGAGCGGCACTTGTGAAAAAAAAAAACAGTTCTGTAGGCTCTCTGCAAGGGGTGAGGTCGATGCAGTGTGGTCGTTTCAACCACACCCTATGAACTCAACAACCAGGCAGAAGAACACCCAAAGAAAGGCCACTGTTCCTGGCACCTTTGTGTTCACTTAGAACTCCAGACAGGATGCCCTATTTGTCATTGTTACATTCCAGGTCGACCAACTCCCCCATTCTCTGCTCAGTGGTGCCTATGCTGGTTTTGGCTCCTATCCTGGTTATACCTAAGAGACCTGCGACCTGGCTGTGGGCAGCTGAACACACCAACAAAGCACTCCGTAGACACTCAAGTACTGCCTTTCATCTGCTAACTCCGAACATAGCAACTTAAGAGGCAATTCTAAGGACAGAGATGCTCAGAAGAGTCTAATTTACAGGCTGGCCAGTGTGGCAGGAGCAGAGAGAACTTTCTGAACAGGCATCAGAATAGGGGTCTAGGGCGCATTACCTCTGGCTAAGAGTAAGAGGTGGGGGATTAGCATTTGCATTCTAACACGATTACTCTGGGCCTAGTGCACTGGCTGTTTTTGTGGGTCAACTTGACACGAGCTGGAGTCACCAGAGAGGAAGGAGCCTCCCTTGAGGAAATGCCTCCACGAGATCCAGCTGTAAAGCATTTTCTCAATCAGTTATCAATGGGGAGGATGGTAGGTAGTGTCATCCCTGGACTGGTGGACCTGGGATCTATAAGAAAGGCTGAGCAAGCCACATGAAACAAGCCAGAAAGCAGTGCCCGTCCACGGCCTCTGCATCAGCTCCTGCCTCCAGGTTCCTACCCTGCTTGAGTTCCTGTCCTGACTTGCTTTGGCGATGAACAGCAATGTGGAGGCGGAAGCTGAGTAAGCCCTTCTCCCTAACTTACTGTTTGGTCATGGTGCTCTGCTGAAGCAAGGAAACCCTAAGACACCTAGGAAGGGGCTATTTCTCTGACTGTTACCAGTTCCATACACTCAAAGTGACACTGCAGAACAGAAAACTAACTCTGAGGGTGTCTGCTATTGCTAGGCAGGCAGAGTGGCTTCAGTAACTCAATCAAACCAAACACCCGCTGCATTAGGTGCTGGGTGCACATGAGATATAGAACCACAAAATGATAAGAGTGCTCAATGTCTCAACACCAATACCTTGCAAAGGCTTGGGACATTGTAGTGTTCTGAATAGGATTGCCCCATAGGCTCATATCTGAATACTTGGTCCCCAGTTAATAGAAATGTTTGGAACAGATTAGAAGGTATGGCCTTGGAGGAGGTGTTACTGGGGATGGGCTTTGAGATTTTAAAAACCCATGCCATTCCCATTAAACTCTGCAAATGTAAGCCATCAACTTCAGTGCCAGGCCTTCCTTCCTGACAGCTGCCATGTTCGTCCAAACCCCATCCCCTCCACCCCCACATGATCCTGGTCACAGACTGGAACTCTCTGGAACCATGAGCCCCAACTAAATGCTTTCCTTTATTTTAAGTTGTCTTGCCCATTTGTGGTGGTTTGAATGAAAACGGCCCCACAGGCTCATAAGGAGTGGCACAATTAGGAGGTGCGGCCTTGTCGGAGGAAGTGCGAGGCTTTGAGGTTTCAAGTGCTCAAGCCAAGCTCAATGTCACGCTTTCTTCTTGCTGCCTGCTGATCCAGGTGTAGAACTCTCAGCTCCTTCTCCCATACCACGCCTGGCCTTCATGCTGCCATGCTCCCCGCCGTGATGATAATGGACTGACCCTCTGAACCTGTGAGGCCCCTCCCGTGAAATGTTCCCTTTGTAAAAGCTGCCATAGTGAAGGTGTCTTTTCACAGCAACAGAACTTCCAAGACACTTGTGATGGCTTGTACCAGTAATTAAAAAAAACAACAACAACCTAAGACGGAAGTTGGTATGAAGATGTGAGCCAGGCCTGAGCATGCTCAGTTTCAGAAGAATGGAGAAGACTGTGGGACTCTGGGCTAAGAAAATGGTTGAGTGCTAGAAGCAGAGCTTAACGGGTCAGTCAACCCAGCAGAAGCTTGGAGGACATCAGTGCTAAGAGCAATGTGAACTCTGGAGGCCCAGCTCCAGACATGTCCAAAAATATTAGCTAAAGACAATTCTTGTGGTATTTGGCAGAGCGTGCTTTTTGGCCCTGTCCTAAGAATTGCCTGAGGCTAAACTGAAGAGTTTTGGATGAATTTTGTTAGCAGAGGAGATTTCAAGACGGCCTACTAAAAATGCCAGGCGGTGGTAGGTAGTGCTTGCCTTTAATCCCAGCACTTGGGAGGCAGAGGCAGGTGGATTTCTGAGTTTGAGGCCAGCCTGGTCTGCAGAGTGAGTTCCAGGACAGCCAGGGCTACACAGAGAAACCCTCTCTTGAAAAAAAAAAGAAAAAAGAAAAAATAAGACAGCCTAATATTGACTCTGATGTGTAGTTATTAGTGATCACTTATGCAGATTCACAATTAAAAAAAGAAAGCGCGGGGGGGGGGGGGGAAGGGGGGAGCAAAACATACAGTTTGAAGAGAAAAACAGCACCAGGAAATTCAATGGTTGGTGGTAAAAGAAATACGGAGATGGAATAAAGGAAGTGATGTCCTCAAGGTGAGATTTGTCCAGTTGATGCTGAAACTTGTGAGAGAGAAAGGCCTAGAATTACCTGTTCCTTATGAGCAACAACAAATCCAAGTTTACACAATGTAATTCAAGGACTGGGACAGGTTCCATCTCAAGCAGGCAACAGAAGGTCACAGACGTGGCCACATAGTATCCGAGTCATGAAGTATACAGGAGCAAAGGGGCTGTGGAATCATTCTCAGCCTAAGGCTAAGGAACACTGCAGAGGCTAGACCTGTGGTGGTGGAGTTCCTGCATGGAATCCTGGAGAGGCTACTACTGTATGACACTGAAAATGAAGCGCAGACTTCATGCAGACATCAAGGTTTTGGAAATGCCAAGGTGTTGGCCATGAGATATCTGCCAAGGAGAGCTGTATACAGAGAGCAGAAACAGCCCAAGAGAGAGAAATGTGCTGTAGTCAGACAAGCCGGAAGGGAAGGGCATCTAAGCCTTTCGATGCCAGGAGTAAAACTACAAGCCCTAGCGTTTGCGCTCCTGGTTTTCTGCCTGGTGCTGGTCTAGCATCTCCTCACTACGTCCCTTCTCTCTCTTTTGGGATGGTGATGGATATTTTGTGCCACTGTATGACAGAAGTATGTGAGTAGCTTCTGGATTTTACAGGGGTTACAACTGAGAGATTGTCTTAACTCTAAGGGAAGACTTTGGACTTTTAAACTGCCCTGAACCTGTAATAGACTTATGTGGACTTCTGAAGATGTGTTAAATGCATTTTGCATTATGATATGGCTACAAGCCTATAGGGGCCAGGGAGCGGAATAAGAGTGGCCCCTAGAGGCTCACATATTTGAATGTTTGATCCCCAGTTGATGGAAGTGTTTGGGAAAGATTAGAAGGTGTGGCCTTGAAGGATGCATGTCACTGGGAGTAGGGTTGGCCTTTTGCAAAGACTCACTCCATCCCGTGTGCGAGTTCGAGCGCGCACGCACACACATGCACGTGCCCGCCTTATGTTTGTGGACTGGATGTAAGCTCTCACATACTGCTCCAGCACCATGCCTACCTGTCTGCTGCTATGCTCCCCAACAAGATGATCACGGACTCCAACTCTGTGGAACCACGAGGCCCAACACGATGCTTCATTTTAGAAGTTACCTTGGTTGTCGTGTTTTGCCATGGCAACAGACAAGTAACTATGACAATTATGAATGAATGAGTCATCTGAGCAGGATGGCGAGGTCAGCTAGGTGGAATGGAGGTACTGTGGAAGCCAGATGTAAACCTTGCCATGCCTCAGCTGCTAACCACTTTGCCTTTTGAGACAGTCTCATTGGCCTAGAGACCTTCAGTTCATCTAGGCTGGCTGATAAGAGATCTGCTTGTCTCCAACTCCCCAGTATTTATGACTGCATGCACACACCACCACATCCAACTTTTTAAAGTGAGTTCTGAGGCTCAAACATAGGTTCTCAGGCTTAAAAGGAACACACTTAGTACTGAGTCATGTCCCAACCCCGTCTTATTTTTGAGGAATAAAATATAAAGTTTTCCACTGAAGTCTGATGTGGAAAGGACTTAACCGGCTTCATAATCATGCATTCTTTGAGTAAAATTACCACATCAAAAGTAGGAGCATGGACCAAGATGAAACCTGAAGAGGAAGGGAGGGGATAAAGGAAAAGGACCCCAAAACATACACAAGGTAAACATTCAAGGTTGTTAAATAAATTAGTTCTTCAATTTAAGTTAATTAATTAAAAAAAATTTTTTTAAGGGCCAGCGAAAATGACTCAGCAGGTAAAGGCATTTGCTGAAAGTCTGAAATTTAAGTTCAATGCCCAGTGCTCAAATGGATAGAACTAATTCCTGCAAGTTGTCCTCTGACCTCCAAAACCAACATAGACCCATATGTTGAGATACAAATGAATTCATTTTAAAAAATTGTGTTAAGCAGAAAGTGGAGAAAGTGAGCACTTACCGGGACTGTGGGAGTCCTTTCTTACTGAGGTCCGCCCTCACACGTTCACCTACATGTCTATAAATCTCCACCAGGCTGTTTATTGCTGCATCTCGAACCTAGACATAAAAGAAGAAATCTTGCCAGGGCTTCATGTCATTCCCCAGTCCTTCCCAATAGAATTCAACACACTATATGCCAACCCAATTTATCACCCGTCTACCAGTACAACCATGGCATACAATTCCTGCACATGCCAGACTAAGCAAGCGCACATCTGGATGTTTTCACTCCCATAAAATGATCCCAAATATTATAGAAAAAATCCCCAGCTCTTTATACAGGTCCCCAAGTCCTCTTCATTCTTTAACATGTGATGTCAAGAAACCAGAATTTTCAAAATAAAAACCAATAAACTTATGCTATAAGAAGAGCATCAGAATTGTGGTGGTTTGAATGAGAATGGCCCCCAGTTGTTTGAACTGCTTGGGAAGGATAGAGGGGTATGGCCTTATTGGAGGAGGTATGTCAGTTACTGTGGGTAGGCTCTCAAGGCCCACCTAGCACCAGTTAGCTCTTTCTCTGTCTCATGCTTGTGGATCAACAAGTGAGCTCTTAGCTACTGCTCTAATGCCATGCCTGCCTGCACACTGCCATGCGAGTCATGAACTCTAATCTTGTCTTAGTAACTAAGACATTGTATAAGTAGATGATGTAAAGCATCAGCTTCGTGTCTGAAGAGATTAAAACAAGCAACAAAAATGAGCAATGGCCTGCTACAAGAACCCTACTCTAAAGGAGCTTACAAAGCTATAACAAAAAACAAAAAAAGGGAACAGCACACACAAATGCTACTTTTAACAGAAGGCAGGATACGATCAATATTGTCTAATACCAACAATCACAAAAGAAAGGTAGGAACTGGGATGCTGGGTAAAAAGCTGGCCCCGTAGACACAAGGACCCAGGTGACTCTTGGAACCCATGTCAAAGAGCCAGGTAGGCACACACTTATAATTCCAGCACTGGGACAACAGAGAGAGATGGACCCTGGGGCTCAGTGACCATCTAGTGGAGCCTACATACTGAATTCAAGGGCCATGAGACCACAAGGTGGACAACACCTGCAAAATGATACTAAAGTTGTCCTCTAGCCTCCACACATGCATGCTCCCCCACCCCCTCATTTGCACTAGGACGCACACACACACACGCGCGCACACATACACATGCACACACACGCACACACACATGCACACACACGCACACACACCTGCACGCACACACATGCACACACACGCATACACACACGCACACACATGCTCACACACGTACGCACACAGGCACACACACGCACACGCACACACGCGCACGTACACACACAGGCACACACAGGCACACACGCGCACACACACATGCACACACACGCACACACGCACGCACACACGCGCACACACACGCACACACGCGCGCACACACACGCACACATACACGCACACACACACACGCACACACATGCACACACACACGCACACACACTGAGGAGGAGGGAAGGAAGGGTCTTGTCAGTGCTCAGAAGAGTCAGATGAAGTGTGGCAGATGTCAGGCTCCAAGTAAGACTCTGGCCAGACACAAAGATCCGACTGTAGTGGTGGTGAACATGAGGAGTGAGGAATGGGATGGGTGTGTTTTCGAGAAACCCCATTATGGCGTAGACATTAAATAGCGACACACTGGTGTTAGCATTCCTTAGTATAAAAAGGGCGTGGGGCCAGTGAGATGGCTCAGTGGGTAAAGCGGCTTGCTACCATGTACTCCTTTGACCTCCACACAGGTATGCTTTATATAGTCGTGCATTTATTTTGAGAAAATACTTTTGCTATTATATGGTCTGCTGAACTTTCTGGAGTAAAAATATTATGTCTGCATGTTATTTCTAAAGGGTTCAGAAAACAAATACACGCCTGCAAATATGTGACACCCAAGCAGATACAAAATAGACCGTCCAGAGTGCTGATAGACAGGTACTCCCATGACTATCTTTAGGCTCTTCTGGAAGTTTACAATTTGGCAAACAAAAAGAAAATAATACATTTTAATACAGAACAGCAGAAAGGCTAGATAGGGAGAGATGGGAGGCAACGGGGTTTGGTCTGCAGCAATGACACCAAAGTATGAAGGGGAAATGGAGGGACGCAGGCAACTGTTCCTATCCTAGTTGACCTAGTGTCACATGACAGGTGATGGTAGCCACAAGCCTTCTTGTTCTAATCAATCATAGGTTATTCATTTGGACTTTTAGATTTCGTGCTCAAGCCACCCAAACTCAAACGCTTACTCCCAAACCCCAAGGCAGGGAGGGACAGGGCCTCTAGGGAGGAAACTACGGATTGGAGCTGGGCTAGGGAGACAGTTAGGAACCTGCACTGCTCCTGCAGAAGACCCAGTCAGGTGTTAGGAAGCTCACAACTGCTGTAACTCCAACACCCAGCCTTATTTGAACTCCTCGGGGTATGTACTCACACGGACACAAACCCACACATACACATAAATAAAAGAAAGGCTGATCTTTTTATAAAACTTTGGGCATCAGCTCCATGGCAGAACAGTGAGGGCTGAGCTGGCGGGCATGAAGGAAGCAGGCGACAGCAGATGTCCCTAGACGTGTGAATGTAAAGTGCAGGGTGCTAGGAGTGTAGAGAGGCTGCTCCACAGGCAGGCGCGGCTGTGGGGTTCTCAGTGTTTAGTGGAGAAGCCCAGCCTATGAGTTCTGTCCACCACTGGGACTAAAAGCGGCCCTCAAGTAACAGCCTCACTTTCCACATGACAAATGACAGAGATAAGCAGGAACGTACAAAAGTAATAAGGATTTTCTTATTAAAGGCCTATGGCTCAAACTACTACAGCAGGGTGTGCTGCAGGTGGCCCCTAAGGTACAGGTGCTGTGCTGGCTGGTTGTGTGTGTCAACTTGACACAGGCTGCAGTTATCACAGAGAAGGGAGCTTCAGTTGGGGAAGTGCCTCCATGAGTTCCAGCTGTGGGGCATTTTCTCAATTAGTGATCAAGGGGGTAGGGCCCCTTGTGGGTGGTGCCATCCCTGGGCTGGAAGTCTTGAGTTCTATAAGAGAGCAGGCTGAGCAAGCCAGGGGAAGCAAGCCAGTAAGGAACATCTCTCCATGGCCTCTCCATCAGCTCCTGCTTCCTGACCTGCTTGAGTTCCAGTCCTGACTTCCTCTGGTGATCAACAGCAATATGGAAGTAAGCTGAATAAACCCTTTCCTCCCCAACTTGCTTCGTGGTCATGATGTTTGTGCAGGAATAGAAACCCTGACTAAGACAAATTGGTACCAGCATAGTGGGGTATTCCTGTGACAACCTGACCATGTTTTGGGGAGGATTGTAGAAGGACTTTGGAACTTTGAGCTAGAAGAGCCACTGATTGTTAAGAACTCTGTGGGATGTTCTGTAGGAGCTTGGAAGATCATGTTGAGAACAGTGCAGAGATGGAGGCCTGGCTTGTGAAATTTCAGAGGGAAGATTAAAGACTCTTATCAGGGCCATGTTGTTTTGATTGTGAAGATTCTGTGGTTCTGGTTAACTGGGGCTGAAGTATCAGCTGTGATTAACAAGATACCAGAACTACTAAAGTGAACTTTGCATTACTGAGAGTATTGATGCTGGTTAGCTGGAGCTAAGAAATTAGCAGTGATTAAGAAGAGACCAGCATCATTGAGGTAACATCTTCTGGGAAGTGTTTTCTGAGAGCACAAAGAGGCAGTGCTCCAGAGATAGCCAAGGTTGTACCTTGTGCTGCAGCAGGACTGGTAATGTGTAAGAGTCACCCAGGTGGTACTGGTTTTGACAGCACGAAGGGGTCATGAAGAGCAACTGAGGCTCGGCACAGTGAGAGGCCATGGAAAGCCACTGGTGAAGGTGCAGCCTCAGTTTGTAATTGATGGCCCAGGACTGAAGGTGTCATGCAAAGGCGTTGAGGCTTGGCACCGTGAAGACAGTCTATGAGAGGCTACTGATAAAGCCTAGTTACAGCAGTGTTTTGGGAATGCCAGTATCATACAATGACCACCAAGGACAGCAGCAGCAGTGGAGTACAGGCATCTGGAGCCCAGAAGACAAGATGTGTGCTACAAAGGGCAGAGCTGGAGAAGTGACCAAAGCCCTTAGAGGAGCCCAGAAGATTGTGAGTTGGATCCCAGACATTGGTTTTGCTTTTGACTGTGACTGTGCCCTGATATTTTTCCCTCTTGAAGGAAGAATGTATTTTAGTGGAGCCCACAGTTAAGAGACTTTGAATTTTAAAAGATATTGGACATTTTAAATTGATTGAACTTCTAATATGTAAAGACTGTGGGACTTTAGATCTTGAGGATGAATAAGAACATAAGGGTTGAGGCTTAATAGTGATGTGTTTGTGTGTCAAGTTGACAAGGGGTCAATTGTACTGGCTAGTTTTGTGTGTCAACTTGACACAGGCTAGAGTTATCACAGAGAAGGGAGTTTCAGTTGGGGAAGTGCCTCCATAAGATCCAGGTGTGGAGCATTTTCTCAACTAGTGATCAAGGGGGTAGGGCCCCTTGTGGGTGGTGCCATCTCTGGGCTTAGAAGTCTTGAGTTCTATAAGAGAGCAGGCTGAGCAAGCCAGGAGAAACAAGCCAGTAAGGAACATCCCTCCATGGCCTCTGCATCAGCTCCTGCTTCCTGACCTGCTTGAGTTCCAGTCCTGACTCCCTTTGGTAATAAACAGCAATGTGGAAGTGTAAGCTGAATAAACCCTTTCCTCCCCAACTTGCTTCTTGGTCATGATGTTTGTGCAGGAATAGAAACCCTGACTAAAACAGGTGCCAACAGAGTCTGCGCAGAAAGTAGTAATTTAAAGTCCAGTCTGTTAACACAATTTCACATTTTGTTTTAAAAAAAAATTTCACTTGCCTTATTTTTATTTATTTTGTAATTTAAAATTTTATGTGTATTTATGTGATCTGCCTTGCCTCGTATGTGTACTTTGTGTGTGCCTGAAAGCCATGGAGGCCAGGAAAGGGCACCAGATCAGCAGACCTAGGGTTATGGAGAACTTCGGGCAGCCATGTGAGTGCTAGGAACTGAACTCAAGTTCTCTACAAGAGTGTAAGTGTCCCTAACTGCTGAGCCATCTGTCAGCCCCTAGTCTGTACTACTGAGATTGAGTGTCCCTACACGGTGCTTGCTGACCTGGAACCCACTATGTAGAGAAGCCGGCGTGGTCCTCTGAGACCCACCTGTGTGCCGCCCGAGTGCGGAGACTTCAGGAATGTGCCACCATGCATGGCTTCTTTTTTTAAATTTATAGAATCTTTACGATGACTACTTAGAGCTGTTAGATACAACCCCACTTAAAGGTATTATTATTTTCACACGTAAGTTGAATTGCTACTACTCAGAATCAGCCCAGAAGTGCTTGCCTTTGGGTAATGAACACTGTTGATATGCAGATGTATGCATGTTACCTAACCAGGACTCCCAAGATTTGGTATGGAAAGTACACACATATGAATATTGTAAAGACCTAGTAGTACAGTGGAGTATTGCCACTTATTTAAAACAGCAGTTAAGGGATTCTCAAAACCCCACTCCATGTTGCAGGTATGGGATTTCTGCAAAAGCAATGTCCGTCCGCCTAGTAAGCTAGCCCCAACAGAAACGCCAGAGCTGAGCACACTCACCTTCAGAGCACTCACACGAAGACTCAAAAAGCACATGCTATGCTCTGCCCTAACAGGGAAGCAGGCTCAAGACCCAAGTGTCCCCAGGGTCAGCTGTGCAAGGCCAGGACATGTCACTCCAGCCTTTTTGTGTTGGCTTGGGTAGTTCAAGGTTTGACATATTCTCCTAAACTGATACCCATGCTGTCTCTAATACCAAACAGGAAAACAACTGAGGCAATGTGTCCAGAACGTGGGACTGTGATGACCAGGTGCCATCTAACCCAAGCTACTCCAAGAGAAGGAGAACCTTGCTAAAACTCCCAGAGAGATCTCACACATTACCTCTGCACGGGACCTCAACAGGGAAGTGGGATCAGGAAGTGGGATCAGGGAGCAGGGCTACGTAAGAGCAACCTTTCCAGTTCAGGCCAGTTCTCAGTGCTGTGTGCTATGTGTTTGTGAACTGACCATCCCCAGGCAGAAAACTTCCAAAGGGAAACCTGGGAAGCGGCAGGTGCGTTCTGAGGCTCCTCTAATAGCTTGAAGGGCACAAGGACACTGCTTTCCAATTTCTAAGTATTAACTCGTCACTGCCAATGCCCCTCCAAATCTACACGGGGTATGAGCCTCAAGGAGAAAAGGCTGACGCTGACATCACCCCCACAGCACACACACAGCAGGGGCTGCTGAGGTGGGACTTCTAAAGGCCAAAGGTGAGACATGAAGGCAAGAGCACGGAAGTCTCCCTGGGAAAGTGCTGTGCCCACTCTCTGTTCTTTTTGGTTTGTGTTTAGTATTGAAATCTGGTTTTATGAATATGAGTGTTTTGCTCATATGTCTGTCTATGCACCGCAGTACTGCCACCATGACAGTGCTGGGGATTGAATCCTGGTCTTCCGGAAGAGCAAGTACTCTTAGCCACTCCCCAGTGGCTAGTAGTTGATAGCCCATCAAGTATGGTTTGGTGCACAGATGTCTCTATGGAGTGTGTTGCTGTGATCCTTGATAAACACCAATGCTTGAATCCTTTATCCCAGCCAGTGGTCCACAGAGGGAAGGGCCTCCCGCCTGCTGCACACACACATCCCGGAAAGCACCTTCACAGGATGCGGGCGTCCCTCCCACTCACCTGGCTGTTGGGATCTCCCAGGAGGTTACATATATGTGGCACGATCTTGCTTAGTGTTAGAGTCTGGGCCCCAGAGCTGGAAACAAAAGGCATGCATGAGACCAAGGGAAGAAAGAGGCCAATGCCCACACCTGCCCTTCCTCCACACCCAAGGTATGATTAGCCCCTCACACGAGGTTCCCTCCATGATACTCAAGATGGCTCCAAAGCTCCACACAGCCCATCTGCAGTGCTCAGGCCCTTCCATGGCCTGGCCTTGCAGGCTACACCAGGGCCTGTGACTTGACATCGTGCTTGCCTCACACCCTATAGGGCTCTGCGGAGTCACGTCTCATTTCCTGCTTTGCCAAATTCAGTGAACCCAAACAAACTCCTTCAGGGTCCCCCCTAGAGGGGCCTACAGACACTGTTAGCTCTGCTGATGACACGGCAGTGCCAAGATGGCTGGCAGCAGGGCATCCGACTCCACCCTGCTCTACTGGGGATGTCAAGCTTGTCACCTTCCTTTGAGGTTTACTTTTATGTATATGCATGTCTGTCTGTATGCACACAAGGGGATGTCAGCTCCCCTAAAGGGAAATGTATAGGTAGTTGATAGCCACCCAATGTGGGTTCTGGGAACCAAACTCAAGTTCTCTGAAAGAGAAACAAGTACCTGTAAGCACTTAACACTCCAGTCTGCTAGCCACTTTTCTCTGTCCCAGTGCTGACGTCACAGACACCCTTTGTGAATACATGGTATAAAACAGCACAGGGGGGCTGGAGAGGTGTCACAGTGGTTAAGAGCACTGACTGCTCTTCCGGAGGTCTTGAGAATTCAATTCCCAGCATCCACAAAGCAGATCACGACCATCCCTAATGGGATCCAATGCCCTCTTCTGGTGTGTCTGAAGACAGCTACAGTGTGCTCACATACATAAATCTTTTTAAAAAGCAAACAAATAAAAAAAAAAAAAAACAGCACAAGAAACTCTGGAAATTCTTTCAGCAGTCTTTTTTTTTTTTTTAAACTTAAAAATGGGGAAGGGTTTGGAGGGATGACTCAGTGGCTAAATGCACTTGATCCAGCTCAATGCCCAGCACCCACATGGCAGCTCACAACCACCTGTGCTCCAGTTCCAGGGGATCTAATGCCCTCTTCTAGCCTCCAAGGAAACCAAGAACACACGTGGCACACAGATGTACATGCAGGCAAAACTCCTAAACATAATAAACAAATAAACAAACAAATAGTGGCCTTAGAAAATGACCTTGCTATTGTACTCTTAAGAGAACTGAAAATTTACACTTCTGCATTAACTTGTATACATGTCCATAGCAATTTTACTCCTAGGAGGCCCAAACTTGAAGTCATCCATATTTTCTTCAATGGATAAATGGCTAAATAAACTGGGCTACATCTGTAGTAAATATTCTGTACTGTATAGTCAATCTATATACTAAGCCAAAGATTCTAAACCGAAGGATTTCAGTCAGCACTGAAACAAAATGAGTTTCATGCAGTGGAATGCAGGGCCGCCTCTAGGGCATTTAACTAAGTGCGACTCTAAATGGCAACCCTGAAAAGGATCACAGGCTTCACTCCACTTGAGAAGCCACAGGCCAAATAAGTGGTTGCCACCGACTATGAAGTGGACATACAAAAGGGCAGTGGGCAGAAATCTTTCTCTCTCCCTCTCTGTCTCTCTGTGTCTCTGTCTGTCTCCATCTCTTCCTCCCCCCCCCCCCCCACACACACCCCACACGGTCTATGTGCAGCTGTGACTGTGTGAGCGAGCTCTGTGGACAACACTAGCACTTTCTACAGGTACAGAGTCACACCTTACCACTGTCCAGGGGAGGGAGAGGAGCTATGTCCCAGTTCATTCTTCACAACTACCTGTAGATCTAATTACTTCAGGATAAAGGGGGGAGGTGTCTTTTGTTTTATTTTGTTTTTATAGCCTTAGCCAAGGGGCTAGAAATGTGATTCAAATTTTAGAGTGCTTCCCTAGACACATGGTGGCCTATGCTAGTAATCTTAGCTGTTGAGGGACGGATGCAGGAGGATCAGAAGTTCAGGAAATACTCAGTTAATACTGAGTCTAACTCAGAGCTCCCAGGGACTAAACCACCAACCAAAGAGTACACATGGTGGGACTCATGGCTCCAGCAGCATGTGTATAGTAGAGGATGGCCTAGTCGGTCATCAATGGGAGGAGAGGCCCTTGGTCCTGTGAAGGTTCTATGCCCCAGTGTAGGGTTTTTTTTTTAATTTAATTTTATTTTTTTGGAGGGGAAACCAGGAAAGGAGATATCATATGACATGTAAATAAAGAAAATATCTAATAAAAAAAGGGGAGGAGGGAGAGAGGGAGGGGAGGAGGGAGAGAGGGAGGGAGAGAGGGAGGGGAGGAGGGAGGGAGGGAGGGGCGGGCAAGCCCTAGTTAAGCAGAGTTTGCAGGTTTACCCAGACTTACGCATTGAGGGTTGCAATAAGGCAGAGGCAGATGCCCTCTCTCGTGCGGAAGTTCTTGTGTTTGAAGCCTCCGAGCATTCTGTCCCACACATACTGTAGGCGACAAGGGACAGGTGAGAGGGTAAAGGATTCTGCAGCTCCTCACAGTAAGACAGGAGTCATCAAGCTAAGAGCTCTTGGCAGGAACCAAACTGGTCCCACACCCTCCCCTACCCCACCCCGGTCCTCTCATAATCACACTGACAGGAGACATACCCAGTTAAAGTATGAAAGGCATGGGCACTTCTGTAACACCACCAGGTTCCCCCACAGCCCTGAGGAGGTGTAACCACCCCATTTCGTGACTGAGCACAGTAGGTACCCAGGCTGCCTGCAGTCTGGAACACCTATCCTCACTCAGGCTCCCTGGAATATTTGGTTTGTCTCCCTGCCCTAGCTGCACCCCCTAACAATGGTCAGGGGGACCCTGGAAGACAGGGCTGGGCCCATCCACTCTAGCAATCCCAGCTGACTATCATATAGGAACCACAGCCCTAGCCAGGCCTACTGGCTCCTCCAGTACCACTAGCTGCCTCTTTCCAGAGAAATGGAGAGCTAGTCATGTAAATAAGCGAAAAGGCCCAATAGATTAATCAAACATTCAACACTCCAACCCACTAATTATTCAAATGGAACATTCAACTAGTTATGTGTTTAGATCTCTCATATGAGGAGGGACTATGGGCCATAAGAATGTTCATCTCGCCCAGCAGTGGTGGCGCATGCCTTTAATCCCAGCACTTGGGAGGCAGAGGCAGGCAGACTTCTGAGTTCAAGGCCAGCCTGGCCTACAGAGTGAGTTCCAGGACAGCCAGGGCTACACAGAGAAACCATATCTCAAAAAACAAAAAACAAAAAAAAATAAAAGATAAAAAATAAAAATAAATAAAAGTTCATCTCTGTACTGGCTGGTTTTCTGTCAAGCTGACACAAGCTAGAGTCATTAGAGAGGAAGGAGCCTCAGTTGAGAAAATGCCTCCATGAGATCCAGCTGTAAGGCATTTTCTCAATTAGGGATCAATAGGGGAGGGCCCAGCACCTCGTGGGTAGTGCCATCCTTGGGCTGGTCATTCTGACACTATAAGAAAGCGAGCCATGGGGAGCAAGGCAGTCAGCAGCACCCCCCATGCCCTCTGCATCAGCGCCTGTCTCCAGCGTTCGTTCTTGCCCTGCTTGACTTCCACCTGCCCTGACTTCCTTCAGTGATGGACAGTGCTGTGGAAGCATAAACTGAATAAACCCTTTCCTCCCCAACTTGCCTTCTGGTAAGTGTTTGTTGAAGCAAGAGAAACTCTAAGACAATCTCTAACCCATTAGCTTAAGAGACATTAAGCCCAGAGAGTTGCACGCACACAGTTTGTGCAGACAGTCCCACTTCTCCTGCCCTACCTGGGGATTAGCAGCTTGATCCATGATCTTTAGCAGCAGGGTTTGGTCTTGTTCCCTCACGGAGTCTTTAGCATCTCCCAGTCTGTCTATTAGACTAGGCAACACTAGAAACCAAAATGGAAATGGATTAAAATGAGAGTAGGTCTTGGGATCTGAGGTCACCCGTCGCTCATCTGCAGTCTGCTGGCCTAACTAAGGGCCAGGGTTGGGTAAGTACTGTGTCTATAATCTCTCCACTCAGGTCATGGAGGAAGGAGAATCAGGAGGTGTTCAAGGCCAGTCAACACTAGATGGCACTATTGTGGGAGGGAAGGAGGGAAGGAGGGAAGGAGGGAAGGAGGGAGGGGCCTTACAGTGGGAGGGCTCACACAACCCCAGGGTCCCTGAGGGTTTATGTGCAGTTACCCGCTGGTGGGAGAGTGACACATTCTCGTTGGTGGTTAGTTATGGATAAGGACTCCCCCTGTAAACATCCTGCAGCTATGCTGCAGTAAGCTACCCTAATGAGACTCAGTGGACCGTGGGAGGAAAAAAGGGTAGATAGGCATGCAGAAGGAGCTAAGTGGAGAAAGGGTATCAAGCAGGTGTGAGAGGGAGATAGAGGCAAGTGCAAGAGTGGAGGCGTGCTTGAAATACACTGTAGGGAATGTCATGCTTGTAACTGACATCTGCTAATAAAAGCATTAAGCAACAGAGCAGCACGCTTCAGTGACATCGGGTACCTTTTACTTATAGCATACAAAAGACACACACCACATCCACACGCTGGGCGGGCAAGGGCCCAGCCCACCCAGGCTATTCCAACCCTGTTAGGCCTCCTGTGAGTCTTGAGCTAGTAATGTAAGAGGGACATGGAAAATGGTTCAAACACCAAATTCCTAACAATAAGTTTTAAGATCCTACCATCTTTCTCAGCGAGCGCACTGACCACAAAGCTATAGAAAAAGAAAAGGACAGCCACTGGTAACGAACACTACTGGGAAATCTCAGCTGACACTGTGGCTCAGTGGTTAGTGCTGGCTGGCACACAGAGGGCTTGGGTTCTATCCACTCACTGCACACACAAAAGGGAATCAAGAAAAGGGAGTGGAGAGATTCTCTACTGAAACAGTGGTGTAAACAGAGCTGCTTAGTGTTTACATCGTCACCATCTAAACCCTGGGAAAATCCAACTGGCTCCTTTTTTGCAAGCCTTTTCAAAGAAAACTGCCTCTCCGGGTAGAAAGGGGAGGGTGGGGGGAAATAGGTACTGGCTGGCATGAGCTGGTGACTAAGCTGGCATAAAATCCCCAGTTGGTAATATTTCATATTCGACAGTCACAGCAGGAGGGAATAATTCAGGATTAGAGGGAAAGAGACCGGTTTAGGGACAGCGAGGCCATGATGTGGGATGGGTCCAGGGTGGCAGGGAAGGCTGAGAGCCTACCTGTGCCGATTTGCGCCTTGAACCGGTCCTGCAGCCTAGTCACCAGTGCCGACAGGATGTCCATGCCCAAGAGAACCACCTGCAACGCAAAGAAGCACAGCGTCAGCGGTGCGGCGGGGTAGCGCTGGCATGGCTGGTCCCCGCGGGCGCCTAGCGACCGGGAAGGCTGAGCTGACTGGTCAGGAAAGAAGGCTCCCCACGGGAAGACCCGCTACGGCTTGGAAGGAAAACCACTGAAGCAGCCGGACCCAGACGAGCCCACGATAGCCGGCCCACCGCGGCCCGGCCCCATCATTGAGTTGCGTATGCAAATTAACCAGGTCGCTGCCCCCCCCCCAAAAGCCAACTCTAAGTCTCCCTCCGGCCCCGCCCAGAGAGGCGTGTATGCAAATTTTCAGACTTGTGGCGCGCGGCCTTCTGGGTAAAGACAAGCAGGCTTCAGGAAGCCCCTCGAGGTTTCAGGAAAACACAGAGGGTATTCGACCTGGGAAGCAGCCCTCGTAGAAAACACTGTACACCGGGCGGGTTGGGGCAGGCCTCCTGAGGCGGTCACCGCAACCTAACCCGGACTTAGAGGTTTCTGGCTGCCGGGCGCGCGTGGTTGCAGGCAACCATCCTTTTCTTGGGGTTGCGCTACTGTCCAATGAACGCATAGTGAGGGCAGTACTGCTAACGCCTGACAACACACCTGCATCGGTTAGAGCTCTGCTTTACCTTGGTGCAATTTTTGGAAACACCGCAAACCCTCCCTTCCTTGCCTAAATGTTAAAAGAATAACTGCTTATGTACTACTTATGTTGTGCTCCCTGCAGTTCCTCTGCCGTTAGCCTGAGGGCAGCCAGGGCTCAGTTACTGCAAGACCAGCCTTCTGAGCACTGCCCTAAGACAACTTTAAGCCGTACAATAAAAAGCTCCCTTTGGCAGAATCCTGCAATACTAATGTAACCTTTAAAAGGTTCCATATAGAGTTTTTAATCCAGTTTACAAAAAAGCACCAAGCCAGCACTGGGAGGAATTCGATACTTGAAAGAGTATAATTCTTTTGAGGTGCAGAGTCTACGTAGCCCATGCTGGCCTCAAACTTGTAGCTCCTCGACTGCCGAAATTAAAGGCATGTGCCACTCCCCCGGGCCCCTTTATCGCCCAGCTTTTAAAATAGTTCTACGTATGAGCATTTTCTTTAAAACCAACCAACAAAACAAAAAACTGGTCTTATTTTTGAACAACAGGATTTAAGTTTCCTTAGTTTGGCTTCCTTCCAAAGAGTGCAGTAGGGATGGGAGGTAATTTTACAGTACAGAAACCCGACAAACCATTACCTCAGCCAGGTGACCAAGGTCAGCTTAAACAATGCTAAGTCATGCTTAGTATAATGTAATGTCCCCTTCACCTCTGTGACAGTCTCTTTAAAGCCTACAAGCTGTTAGTAATTCCTAGGAAAACACGAGGGAAACTCAAACGCCTGCCCAGTTCCCCACTATTAAGGTCAAAACTAAGGATCTGTGAGAAACTACCACAGTGAAAACAAATAGCTTCTTAATTTGCCTAGGAAAAGGAAAATGACATTCCAAAGTTTTTTTTTTTTTTTGAAAGAACCAAATAATATACACACCTAATTAAGAGCCAAAGAATGGGCTCTATTGAGAGTTCAGTGTACACAAACAAGAAATTAAACAGGAGGGAAGTCGTGAAAGGTCCAAGTACGGCACAAAGAGGCAAAGGGTTACAGAATCCCAAAGCGCAGATGCACAGCAAAGAGACAGATGCTCTGACAGAGCAGAGCCAGTGGTAAAAACCAACAGCTGACATTCACTAGCGGCAACTACAAAGGAAAAGAGAGGGAGAGAGAGACGGCAGAGCAAGGGAGGCAGAAAATGACAGCACAAAGAAATAGGAACTGCACACTGCTGTTGGGAGTGCAAAGTGAGAATCTGTGTGTGAAATGTATTCAGAAAATTAAATAGAACTGAACTGTACAATCCAGCAATTCTGCTCTGGATGTGACCACAACAGAGGTAAAGCAGGGTCAAGGGCTCTGCGTGCTCGAGTCCCTGGCAGCAATTCTCCAGAAAGTACGGTAACTCTCCACACATGGTCTTCTCGCTCCTGTCCTCTACCCTTCCTATCCACAACTGTGCTGTCTACAGTTCCAGCTATCTCAGCAACAACAGTCCCAAAGTAACACACGAAAATTCCTGAAGTAAACAACTTAGTGAGTTTAAACTGTGTGCAATTCTGAACAGCACAGTAAACTATCACACTATACTGCTCAGGGCACTCAGAAATGAGAGCCCTCCCTTCGGCATCCGGCATCCAAGCAGTAAGTATATGCTGCCCTCCATGAAACACTTGGCAAGTCTGTGGGCAGACATAGTGAGCTGTAACCCTTAGCTACTTGCAAATGTTCCCAAAGCATGAGAGTGACACTGACAATTTGGGTATGCCAAAGAGAAAGCATTGGGACTACAGGGCGTAGCTCCACACCTGGCTTCCCCTTCAGCCAGGGCTTCACAGCCTAGTGACTATGTGCAGAAATACAAATAGAAGACATACAGCACAAGGTAGGGGCTCCGTCCTGCTGACTACAAAACGGAAGGATCCAAGGCAGTGCCACTAGTTCACATGCAAATTGATAACAGGCAGTGAAATCCAACAACACCCAGGAAAGGAAACAGATCCTGACACAGCAAGCACTAGAGCAGTGGCAACAGTGCTATTTTTACACAGACGCCCTTGGGTCACTCCAGTATCTACAGGGAATAAAGAGCAAGTGCCTCCGTTAACACACCAGCACAATCAGCACAGCTTCAGAAACAGCTCCATGGTCCTGCCATCACAGGACCAGACTGAAGAGCTGGATCACACTGCATGAGCTCTCTCATTCCTGAGACCCTTTGGGAGAGGCATCACAGTCCACAGCCATACAGAGACTCGGCACAGCCATGATGTTTACAAGCCTTCTGACCACACTGTGGCCACCTGGTGCTGCACCGCCAAGCATTCGCCGACCTGGCGCTCTCAGGCATGTTCACCTCTCTCCAGGTAGCTTCAGACCTCAGACAAGTCATAACACCTCCCAGGCAACACCAAATAACCTCCAAAATCAGCTGACTCTCTTTGGTGCCCTGATAATGCCAGGTCCTGAAAAAGCACACAGGCTCCCTAAGCCCCAGACTCTTGGAGACAGGGGACAGCAGGCTCCACCATTCATTGTCAGCTATCCATCTCCAAGAACCACCTTACAATAATATATCCACTCTACACAGCACACATGAGGCCTAGGAAGCTTTATTAATATGCCTGGCACACAGTAGTTACCCATAATGACCTGCCCCGCTCAGCAGGAAAGCATGGGCTAGGGCTGGGAAGAGGGCTCAGTTGGTAAAGTGCTTGAAGTACAGTGTCCATCCCGAGAACCCAGAGAAAAGCCCAGGTGTGGTGGCGTTTGCCTGTAGCCCTCACACTGAGGAGACCGAGACAGGAGGGTCCCCGTGTCTTACTGTCCAGCTAGCCAGCCTAGCAAGAACACTATCAGTAAAGCGTCAAAGCATCAAGGTGAGCTGGGTGTGTGGCACACCCCTCCAATCCTAGCCGAGCGAGGCAGGCAGACTCAGTGAGCTCCAGACTACCTGGGTCTACAGAGCAAGTTCTAGGAGAGTCAGGGCTACACAGGGGCACTCCCATCTCAAAAAATAAATAAATAAAATTAATAATAATAATAATAATAATAATAATATAAAAGCAAACGAATGAATAGACAAATAATAAAAAATAAAAGTGAAAAATTACCTCTGGCCTCCACATGAATTTGAGCATGTACATGCATGTATGTGTGTGTGCATGCACACACAGAGACACACACACAGAGACACACACACACACACACAGAGACACAAACACTCAGATGAGTAAGGAAGAAACAAAGACATGAAATGCAAAGAGAAAAGTGAGATTGCCTAAAACCACGCCGTCCAACGACAACTGATAGTCTATTAGCCCACACATACAGTTTTGACTGGGGTGCTATGGTAGCCTTCCCCAGCCAGGAGATCCACAGTCCATTTCCAGGGGCTGCCTGGCATCCTATTGTAGCTTGCTTTCCAGATTACTGAGCCAGGCTTCCATACCCATGCCAGCAGGTAGACAGATGTGTCCACATGTGTCCACATGTGTGCTGCTATTTCTTAGCACCAATGCTTATCAGGATATCTGCAGAGCTAAAGGCACTCTTCATTCCACACTGATACTGTCACAGAATACAGTGGCTGTCCCTGAGAATCGGGGTACATGCTGCTGATCTCTACACAGTGCTTAGTCGTTGCTTCCATTGTTCAGCTGTAGCCTTATATCAGCTAAAAGAGAAAATAATTAGCACTTTAAATGCGCTCGATTCCAGTCCCAAGGCTAAGAACACAAGTCAAAGCCAAGAGGAAGACTGTAAGTTTGGGAGTCGGTCCAAGCAAGCGCACGCGCGCGCGCGCACGCACACACACACACACACACACACACACACGTGCGCACACGCACACACACGCACACACGCACATGCACACGCACACACACACGCACACGCACACACGTGCGCACACACGTGCGCACACGCACACACACACACGCACACACGCACACGCACACACACACGCACACACGTGCGCACGCACACACACGCACACGCACACACACACACACACACGCACGCACAATGGGAGGACTAGTCTCACGGAGCTGTCCTTCAGAGCAGTTACCTAGGGAATCTCTGGACATTCAAGGTAATCCTAGCACCGCTGGGCTGGCTCTTTCTTAACCCTTGTCCTGAAGACCATCTGGAGACAGTTATGGGACAGCTTATTGCCAGCTGCTGCCCCTCCACAGAGATGTCACTCCTAGAAAGAGACTTAGGGCATTGCACCATCAACCCATTTCCTTTCACAGGCGGCGAGCCAGCCACAAAAGGCTAGATAGAGGTCAGGTGACATGAGTGTCAGGCAGAGTTAGGAAGCAGTGTTTGTAAGTCAGACCTGCCTAGTACAGTGTACTATTGCTAATCAGGAGGATTCTGTGGTGATCTAGTCTACTCCAGTAATCACTGGCTGCACATGGGAGGGAGGGGCTAGGGTGATAGACAGCTCGAGGGCTTGCCACACAAGTGTGACGGTCTTCCTTTGTTCATCAGCACTAACTAGCTAGGGTTTGGTGGCACACGCTTGTATCCCCAGTGCTGGGGAGACAGAACAAGCAGATGGCTGGCGCTCCCTGGCCAGCCAGCCAGCCAGCCAGCCAGCCAGCTTCATTGGTGAAAGGCGGGCATCAGTGAGAGACCCTGTCTCAAAAAAGAGGGCGGGGGTAGCAAGGGAGACAAGAAGGATAACACCCAAGGGTGATACCTACCTAGCTGCCATATGCATCTGTGCACATGCTCATAGACACATATACATATACATGCATGCATGCACACATATGGAGAGAAATGTAGTTAGTGTGAATGGGAACCAGAAGTCCTCATATCAGGAAGTGTAACTTTCAGTAGCCATCCAAGACTCTGGCTACCCTGCAGCACAGCTGGCTACAAACTTAAATGGACAAGGAGAGATGGGGCAGTATCAATAATGAGTATTCCATGGTGATCTAGTCCAATACGGTAATCACTGGCTACATATAAGAGCTAGGGCTATAGAAGGAGCACAGGGCAGCCACGAAACCTGGGAATGCTTAAGAGCTACATTCACACCACATGGGAAGAGAAGCCAGATTGAAAACACTGGCCACCTACTCTAGGAAGCTGGCAGAAGTAAAGGGGTCAAATGAAACTTGTAGTATCCATCCACACGATGAAATGCTATTTATCAACAAAGGAGAAAGGAGTGACACACTTCACCTCAGAAGCACTTAGGAAAGAGAAGAAGGCTCAGTAAAAAAACCAAGACACCAAAGACCGCATACTGGACAAATCTGCTCACAAGACACTCGCAGGGAAGGCAAGCTCACAGAAAAGGAACCAATGCCTTCCTAAGGCTGAAGTTCAGAATGAGGAGTGAGCACATACAGGCATGAGGATCTTATGGGGGTAATGGAGAATGTCTAAAACGGGAGTGTGATGATAGTTACACAAATCTGTAAAAAAAAAAACAAAAACAAAAACAAAACAACTGAACTGTACATGTGGGTCAATTTTTGAGTATCTCAATAAAACTTTTTTTTTTTTTTTTTTAAGGCAAAAGCTAATTTTTAGGCTTAAAAGAATTCTCCGCCCTTTCTGGTGATGAGACTGCTGAAGAAGGCAGCAGGCCCGATGGGTCAGGACCTGGAGCTGTGGGTGAAGGGAAATACCTCTGTACAGACCAAGCCAAGAGGCAGCACAAAGCTAGAGCTCATGGGGTCCACACCCTCCCACACCCACTCACATGGTTCAAAAGCCTCCCGCTGTGCACTGCTCTCTTGGGAGTCAAACTCATGGTTTCCAAAACTCTGTGGGTTGTATTCAGGTGGCTTGCAAGTTGATCCTTTCTCCCAAAGCAGAACACAGGCTCCGCGACGGCAGAAGCGTTCGCCTAGTCCCTCACCGCCTACAACTCTATCTGTTGAATGCGTGAATGACTTTCCTTGTTCCCTTGGATTCAAAATCAAGTTAAACATGATGAGCACCTTCTGACTTACATACCCTTGTCCATGCATCCCTGCCCCTGGAAGCACTGCAGGCGTGGCTCCTGTGTCACACGGACGTCAGTAGGAGGCAGAAAGGAGAGAGGCTATGTCTATGCTCAGTGTTCTGACCTCTGAACATATGAATGATTAGTAGCTTAACATTCCTTGAAAAAAGCTATCCTGAGACAACCACCAGTCTGGTGCCACGCAGGCCCAATGGCTCCCAGGAGCAAGAGCAAGGCAGAGACTAGCAGAACCCCTCCCAGGACTGAGGGCCCTAGGCCACAGACAACCCTTACGTGGGGCCACATGGGGCCACCTGGGCAAGCCAGTCATAGAGCAAGCCTGAGATGAGCACCAAACTGGTGTCACGGGCCTGGACAGGAAGCTAGACTGGGATGACCACCAGTTGGATGCCACACAGGCCTGGGGAGTCAGACCATGACCAAGATGACCCCTGCTTGGTACCATAATGCACAAGCAGGGCACAGCACTCCTGAGACCACCCCAGACACTCAGAGACCCCTGGTGCCACTAATATGAACAAGTAAGTGGTGGGGAAATAGAAGAGAAAAAGAAGGAGAAGGATGTGGGAGTGATGAAGAGAGATAGAACTGGAGTCACCAGGGCAGCTAGGAATGAGGAACAGCCTGATGTCAATTGCTGGTGCTCCCTCCTGGGACCATGGTGGGGTCCTGGCCTGTGCTGCCACATGGGGCCATGTCTGGTCTGTGGTCCTGTAGCAACAGGGGTCTGTTGTCACCAAACGCCAGGCAGACATCCCTAGTCTGGGCTGCCACCCGGGGGGCAGTCTGATGTCTAAGAGTTGTACAAGTTCCTAGGCATGAAGGAAGAGCAGGCCCTGGGGCCTTGGCAGCAGGCCTGCCAGCTGCAGTATTCAGGAAAAAGCAGATGCACACTGCAGGGTAAGCCAGACTCTGAGGATATGAGCATGGGAGAGTTGGCTCTGCCACTTGTCTCCTGTGCGGTGGTGGGGATGGACCTGCCCCCTCATTAGCTGCGGCTCTCCGGAGAGCAGGCTCTGTACCTCAACTGGGCCTCACAGTTAAGCTTCCTTGGGGGTGGGGGTGGGGGGCGTGCACAGGTGAGCCAGCCCTGAGGGCATGGTCCAGGGAGAGATGACCCCTCCCCTCTCCCCTATGGTGGCTATGGCAGGAAGGAGAACTGGCCCGGATGGCCTAACAGCAGGAGAACCAGTGGGCTGACTGGCTCAGATACCCCTCAGGCCCAGATTCATGGTTTTGAATTGGCTCACTCCCACATCCACCTAATATGTGAACTGCTGGAGTGCATGAAGGAGCTAATCCTAAGTTCAAAGTCGCAGGATCTCCAGGACACAGTGCAACAAAAGGATATCCAGGAGGAGTCCTGGTGAGGTTCCAACCTAGAGCAGCAGAAGCCCGGGGCCTCGAGCACACCAACAAACGGTTGCAGTGAGCATTGCAAACGAAGAAGTGTAGACAATACAGTATACTGTGGTGACACACTAAATGCTCCCACAACGATTTTTTTTTTCTCTGTTGGGGAAGAAGTTGCAAGGGTGGAGGGTGTATATGAGGGGACGGGGAGATGTGTGGGATTGGAGTTCATGGTATGAAAGACACAAAGAACCAGTAAAAAATATAGTACATACATACATACATACATACATACATACATACATACAGGGAGAGAGAGAGACATCACTTCCGCCCTTCCTGTCCTCCCTCTAGCTCCTCTCAGGGCAGAGTACATTTGTCAAGACTATAATAAAAAAACGTATGGGACTTACTACAGCACTGCTAATCACTGGCTGGCTTTATTGGTTGCTTCAATGTGTTTGTTGACAAGTGTCTTCTTTTGTCTTGAATCCACTTGGAATACCAGGTCAATAACTCATGATGATGATGATGATGATGATGATGATGATGATGATGATGATAATCTTAACTGCCTTACTGAAATTCACTGTTATAAAAATCTACTCTTTTATATAATATATGCTCATTTTTTGCATATTCACAGTTCTATAACCAACATCACTATTTAATTAAAATTAACTAGATTTAGTGTGTGTGTGTGTGTGTGTGTGTGTGTGTGTGTGTATGTGTGTGTGTACACACAGGCCACAGCCTGCATATGGAGGTCAGAGGACAACTTGCAGGAATCCATTCTTTGCTTCTACTATGTGAATCCTGGGGAATTGAACACAGGTCATCAGGTGTGGCTACAAATCCCTTACTCGCTGAGCCATCTACTGGGCTACCATTACCTACGTTTAAAATCTTTGTACTCTGAGGAAGAACTTCTTAGTCATCAGCAGCCATGCCCCATCTTAATACCTCGCAGTGGCAGCCATTAGCCACCTTTCCATCCCTAAGTATTTTTCTGTTGCTCTCCTAGATATTTGATAATTGTCATATAACACATGTCCTTTTGTATCCAGCTCATTTCACTGGGAGGTGCTATTTTCACGTTGTCTTACTCATAGTGTGGTATAATCCAGTATATTTAATTCTGTTATTCTCAAATACTCATTGCAGAGATATGCAATTTTGTTTATCGGGTCATCAGTTGGATATGTGGGTTGATAAGTGACTGTATGATTAGCTGTTTTGAATATTTGTGTTTTCTGTTCTCTTGCTTTCTTAGGAGTACAATGTCTGGGACAGAATCTCTCTCATGGTTAATAATGAATTATGAGACTGAGTCTTGGTACAGTCCCACCTACAGTGTCTGGGCTCCAGTTTGTCCACGCTCTTGCCCACAGCTGTCATTGCCCTGAGTCTGTTAAGTACATTTCTGACAGTTGACCATCCTGCTTCTTTGTCTTGTTCCATGTGGGTTGTGTTTCTCCCAGCGCAGACCTAGCCCACCTCCACTACAGCACCCTGGCTCTAAAGGCTTTGATTTAGAGAAGGC
Source organism: Montemys delectorum (assembly GCA_019843815.1). NCBI lineage: Eukaryota > Metazoa > Chordata > Mammalia > Rodentia > Muridae > Montemys > Montemys delectorum. The sequence goes on from JADRCD010215456.1 coordinate 33,370, forward strand.
GCAACTTTTGAGTGCTGCCAGCTAGGTTGCTGATGCCTGCAGTTCAGTGGATTAATTCTTAGGGTGGACAGGCCAAATTACAAGCTTCAGTTTATAAAGTGTTCTCTCTCTGTATGTGTGTGTATGTGTGTGTGTGTGTGTGTGTGTGTGTGTGTGTGGAAACAGTCACATGCATGCCATACCATCTCTTCTATCTTGTTTGAGTCTCAACTGAGAACTCCAAACTGGTGGGAATGCTCCTGTCTCTGCCTCCTACCTTGCTGTAGGAATCATAGTGTATCTAGCTTTCCATGGATTCTAGGGTCCTGACCTCTGGTCCTCATGCCATCTCCCTGAATGCCATAGTTATGAAACATTGTGAGCATAACCCTGAGGGGATCTCAGGAGTGTGTCACCATAGTGGACCCTTTTCTCCTGGTCAGAAGTGCCATCCACTTGACGCTGCCTTTGCGAGCTAGATTAGTGGGGTCACTGAACTAGCACACTGGCTTGTATACTTATTTTTAATTATGTTATTTTTGAAGTTACTCTGTCTTGCATATATCCTCTAATTGTATTGAGTATTTACATAGCAGTGGGCTGTATGTCTCATGAGTACACATATTAGGAATTCTAATACAGATACACAATCAGAAGTGTTAGACTGCCTGCCGATTTAAACTGTCAACCACATTTAGACATGAGTAGAACTCACGTCTTAGGTCTATCACAAACTCTCAGGGCCAGCGTTGACAGTTGAGTGTAGACTGCAGAGTGGGATGCACAGGCGAGCTCCAGCCACACTACTCATAGAGCCTTGAAGACCACTTGTGGTTCCTAGTCAGGGGACCAAAGGCATCCCGGTAGCATTGGATGGCAGAACTAGCATAGGATGTAGACCTCGTGCAGACTCTCACACAGGAGCACACCATGCTTGTATCTTACAAAAGAAGTATGGAAGCTACCTGCTGCTCAAGCCGGGGGATCCGAGTTTGATCCTTGCAACCCATAAAGATGGGAGAGCGCTGACTCCACTCCTCCACACATCTGCCACTCCTTCCAGCATGCATAATAATAAATATGGAGGAAGGGCCTGAGAGGAGTGAGAGGGAGGACAGGGAAATAAATATGGAGGAAGGGCCTGAGAGGAGTGAGAGGGAGGACAGGGAAGGGCAAAAGTGGTGTGTGTGAGTGTGTGTGTGTGTGTGTGTGTGTGTGTTTACTTACTTTACTTACTATATTTTTTACTGGTTCTTTGTGACTTTCACACCATGAACTCCAATCCCACACATCTCCCCGTCCCCTCATATACACCCTCCACCCTTGCAACTTCTTCCCCAACAGAGGAAAGAAAATCGTGGGAGCATTTAGTGTGTCACCACAGTATACCGTATTGTCCACACGTCTGCGTTTGCAATGCTCATTGCAATGGTTTGTTGGTGTGTTCGAGGCCCCGGGCTTCTGCTGCTCTAGATTGGAACCTCACCAGGACTCCTCTTGGCTACCCCATGGCTTGAAGGTCTGCCTGGGCAGCAAGCACCTCTACCCACTGAGCTATCTCTCTGGTGCTTGTTCTGTTATATTTTAATTAACCCCTTTCCTTAAAACGATTAAAAGGCTGGCAATCTGAGTTCCACACCTAGGATGCACACCATGGAAAGAGGAAAATTTGGCTTCCACAAGCGTCCTCTGACCACAAGACTTGTGCCTACACTACACACATATATGCATGCATGAGTGTATGTACACACAAAAATGTAAAATAAAATTTTAATTAAATACATTACACATGTATATGTCTAACAGAACAAATAATAGTGTCTCACTATCAAATATAGGATGCAGCTACTAGAAGAAACATTTCAGACTGACAGACATCTAGCACAGAGGGAGATAAGCCTGGGTCACAGAGTTAAAGCCGCACAACACGTGATGCAATGACTCTAGTTTCAAAGCGACTCAGAGAAACCAACTTTTCATCTTGGACATCATATGTGTCTGCACTGTGAAACCTTACAAGCGTGCTGAATTGAGAATTAAGACATAAGGGGGCTATGATGGAGAAAGACACCTCAAGTCTCACTGTCTCTCGATATGTACCCACCTCCATACTCATGCGCACACAGCAGCACACACACACACACACACACACACAACCACACACACACCCCCACACACACATACCACCACATACACACACAGCACCCCACCCCACACACA
>JADRCD010215458.1:7914-22791 GCA_019843815.1 Montemys delectorum
GAGACAGGGTTTCTCTGTGTAGCCCTGGCTGTCCTGGAACTCACTCTGTAGACCAGGCTGGCCTCGAACTCAGAAATCTGCCTGCCTCTGCCTCCCAAGTGCTGGGATTAAAGGCGTGTGCCACCACCGCCCAGCCTCTTTTTTATGTATCTTATGTGTAGCCCAAGCTGGTCTAAAACTATGGGCCCTTCTACCTCAACCTCCCAAGTGCCAAGATTATGTACACACTACTAGTTCTGAATTTATCAAATCTTGACATGTTAACTTTATTTAAAAGCTACATATATTTGGAATCTCTTCTCTTACTGCCTCTTCCAGCCCCTCTCCTAGAAATCATCATTCTGAATTTGTCCTTAACCATTCCTAGCCCATGTATGTAAAGGAACAAATAAAAAAGCAGCAATTTGACTTATTTTCAGACTTGGAATCAACATTATCATTCTATTAGTTACTTTTCTATTGCTGTGATAAATGTATGACTCACCGGATGCCGTGGCTCCTGTCTTTAATTCCAGCACTTGAGAGGCAGAAACAGGCAAATCTCAGCAAGTTCAGGGCCAGTCTGGTCTACATAGCAAATTCAGGCTAGCCAGAGCTACATGGTGACACCCTAAGAAGAAAAAAGCCTACTATGACCAAAGCAACTTATAAAACAATTACATGTACTGGTTCCAGCAGGTTAGAGTCCACAATGGCAGCAGAAACAGCCTAGAGTTCACATCTCCAACAGCAGGAAGCAAGTAGCACACTAAAATGGCAGAGTCTTTGAAACATTAAAGCCCATCCCCAGTGACACACTTCTTCCAACAAGGCCACACCCCCTAATCCTTTCCAAACAATCCTACCATCTAGGAACCAAATACTCAAATATATGAGTCTATGTGGGCTATTCTCATTCAAACCACCACGATTACAATGCCCTCAAATAAGTAAATTGCATAAATTGTACAATAAAAATTAATTATACACCAGGGATCTCAGAGCAAGCTGGCTAGTAAAACTAACCAAATAAGTGAGCTCTGAGTTTGATTGACCAACCTCAAAGAATAAGGTGGAGTGTGATCTAAGAAGATTCCTGATGTCAACCTTAGGCCTCCATGTGCATTTACTACACTTGTGTCCACACACATGCAAACATGCATGTAGTCACATACGCCTCCACTAGAGAGAAGGAAAGTCAGGAGAACCTTTCCCTTTCCCACAGGAACCATGGTTGTGGTTTCCTCATGTCCTCATACACCATGTGCCCTAATGAGGTGCTGGTATAAAATTTTGTAGTGTGTGCCTGTATGCATGCATGCATGTGCTTGTATGTGTGTGTACACATGCATGTGCATGTGTCTGTGTGCACATTGCATGTATGTACCTCTGTGTATACATGCATGTGTGTGCATGTGTGTACATCCTGTACCACCTAGCAAAGCCCTTCATGCCTGGAAAGGTGAAGCCCCAGGTCAGGATGGTTTCTTTTCCTCACTGTTTCTACTGTCACTTTATTTTTGCATCATCTAAGATCAGATTTAAAAGAAAAAAATCTAGAATCAAGAAGCACTGCTAGATGCTCTCATCTGGCTGCAGGGTGCTCTGCAAAATGTATGTTCAATGTGTGCTCTGCAAAATGTATGCTCAATGTATGCTCTGCAAAGCTTCAGTAACACAACAAATATGCTCCTGCTTCCCAGATGGAAGAGCCTCAGTTGGGCATGGAACAGGTGCTTAACTTTGTGGGGAGGAAAGAGACCTACTTCCTCCCTGTTCTTTATGTTTGGTATGAATTTATTATGACACAAATATGAGAGGGAGCCCAGGGGACAGAAGAGGAAGAAAATTATTTTAAGGCATGAGATTTTTCGAAGCCTTTGCAATGTTTTTGCTTTCTTTGATTCCTGAATTCAGCAGCGTCTTGTAAATTTAGTGTACCATTGTAGGCAAGATATTATCCCAATAACCACAGAAAATGTTCGTATTGTGGGTATTTTAATTCTCATATTTGGCTCAGTCCCAGCAAACGCTCTCTTTTCTGGATCTTGCTCACAGTCATTCTCTGCCTGACTTTCCATCCATTCACCCATCCCTACTCAGCAAATAGATGTCAAATGTCCATTTTCCCAGCACTGTTCTAGGACCAAGGACATCATAGTGAACCATAAAGACAAGATGTGATTTTTTCTTTACAGTTGAGCAAGACAATGATGGAATGTGAAATTGGAGGTGACAGAAAGGATGGTCCAGCTGGGCTGGTTGGGACAGCCTCCTTCAGTGGGTAAATTCTAAGCCAACCTCTCCCTACCACCCCACCCCACCACCCCCTGTGAGTGGGCAGCCAGTCCTGCAGAACTCTGCTAAAGGGCTCCAGATCTGAGGGCAGTGAGCAGGTCGGGGCAGGGAGAGGGAGTCAGGTGTCAGGCAGCAAAGGTTTCTTCTGAGTGTTGTGAGAAGTAGTCTTGTGTTTGTTAGTTTTATTTTGGTTTTTACATATTGGAAAGACAAATAGATTTTTTAAAGTTTAATCAAAGGTCAATGGCTCCATGAGGGTGCTTGCTACCAAGCCTGACAACCCGAGTTCAGTCCCTGGGGCACATATGGTGGAAGGAGAGAACTGACTCCAACAAGTTGTCCTCTGACCTCCATAGTCACACACAGACATATACAGTGAATAAGTGTAATTTTTTATTAAAATACTCAATAGCTGTTTGAATCAAGGAAGCTGGTAATAGGTGGTTATGATGCTAATGAGAAGTTAAAAGATCCTGTGTTGTAGCAAGGAAGGACAATGGAAGCCTAAGGGTGCATTTCTTTATAGAATGAACAGGCTCATAAATGAATGAATATATAAAATAAATGGATAGGATGAGGGAGAAGAAAAATTCCAGCATACCTGGATGTGAGTGTTAACAACTGTATAGAGAGAAAAGGAGAAAGACCAGGGAGCAAATTGCTGAAAATGACTTAAGAGATGATAAACTCTCAAGAAGACATGAGAAGTGCAAGAAATAGAAAAGAGTTTATGTACTTTGGGGGTGTGGAGAAGAAGAAAAAGCATCAGTAGCCTGCTGCTTGAACTTTTAATAGGAACTGTCCCCAGGAGCTTGTATGTGTAATGACCCGGTGTCCAGCTGATGTGCTGTTCCAGGAGGCTGTGTGACCATTAGGAGGTGGAATCTTACTGAAGGAAGTGTGGGTCAATGGGATTCCAGCTTTGAGGTTTTATAGCCCAGTTCACTTCCTGTTCTTTCTCAGCTTCCTGGTCAGCTAAGATGGGAATCAAATAGCTTTACATCCTGCTGCCACACCTTCCACCATGACAGACTCTTCCCTCTTCTTCCCCAACATTATTTTGTATTGGGTATTGCTCACAACAATAAGAAAATACTAGTAGTGATGTATTATTTTGAAATATACAGTTAATATGTTTGGAATTATTTAAAATTTATATTGAGAAAAATGTACGTATTTTTAGTATTGTTGTAGATAAGCATCTACATAAGACTGTTAAATTGATTGTTGTTTTATATCAAACAACTTTTATAATACTCATTTTTTAATTAATTGGAACTTCATGCAAAACACTCAATAAATTTGGCAAAAGACTAGGGAGAAATTAAATGTTAAATGTGGTACCTTCCACATACATGAGCTTATTTATAAGTGGCAAAGTCAAAATTGGGATACACTGTCTCATTTCTGATTCCATAATTTTTCCCCTCAGCCACATCATGGGGTAATTTGGAAATTATTTTCCTCCACATGGGGCTCAGAAGAGTGAGTGAGCCCTTTACATGCTGTGTATGTGTGGCTGGTCTCCTTATTAATTCTCAAGTACAGGTTGTTTCTTGGAAATCACTTCTATGTTCATAAAAAGAGAGAATTACCACAAGGTTCTTGATGTCCTTCCATGGAGTTACTTTTCTAGTACATATGGGATAATGACAGACTTGAAAGATGATCTCTAACCTCTGGGTAACTTGGGTAATGAGCCTCACAGCTCTACTAAAATGGGCCAAGTATCCTCCAAATTACTTTACAAGGAAGGAGGCTTTCTCTATTTGAAATGGAAGCTGTCTTTTAAAGTAAGAAAAAACAAAATACATGTGTTTTAACTGTCTAAGTGTTTTTCCTGCATATATGCAGGTGCAGGGCTTACATGCCTGGTTCCCATAGATGCCAGAAGAGGTAATCAGGTCCCTGTAGCTGGAGTTACAGATGGTTTTGAACCATCACATCCTGCCAAGATGGCTGGGAACTATAGCCAGGTCTTCTGCAAGAGCAACAAGTGCTCTAAACTGCTGAGATGACTCTCTAGCCTCAAGCTGCCAGTTTTAAAATGGAGAAATGAACCAAGTATAAAATTATGTCTGTAGTCTGTTTAGATGCTTTTGGATAGCATGACCCAGGCATGCTTACCAAAGCACCTGAGAGTTTATACAGTCCAAGGTGAGAACCCTGAATCTGAAGTCAGAGGGATGGGGTTTGAATTTTGACCACATCATATGCTTGAAATTGAGTGATATTTTAATTGTTGACAGGACTGAACTAAAAGTCATGCAGATTAGTAGATTCTGAAAGATCTAACCTAACCAATATATTGATCCCCTGATTGATTGATGATATAATGGAATTGTTGGGGAGTGGTTGAGAAGTAAGAGTTGGAACCATGTTAAAGAAAGTAGGTCCCTCCAGGTGTGTTCTTAGGAGCTGCCCAGTCCTATTTCTTCTTTCTCCTTCCTGGCTCTGTGGTATGAGCTGCTTTTCTCTGCCACACCCTCTACACCACGACAGACTGACATCTCTTCAATGATGAGCAAGATTTAACTTCCCTCTTTTAAGTTGTCTGTCAGGTGTTTGGCCACAGTGATACAACAGTGAGTGACATTGGCAAAAGTTAAGTTAACTTCCTCATCTCTAGGATATTGATAATGGTGATGGCAAGTGGAATACCAACTATACCCATCTGAGAACCACGGAGCAGTGGTGGGCACTGAAGCCAGGGGCATTGCTGTGTCTGTGTCACCAAGGCCAGCATTGCCAGCATTGTGTCCCTGGGGCCAGCAACAAGCTTCTCTGTTCCTGAGTACTTTGTGAACAATGCAGATAGCATCCTACAGGATTAGGATAGAAAAGGGGTTGAGAAAGGATCATGCTGTAGTTGAACTATGGGAGCTGCCTGTGATGGGAAGCTGAAAATGCTTGTACTGGAAAGACAAATAAAATATAAAATATTGGGCAAAAATGTTTGAAAATGTTTCCAAACAAGAGAAGGGGTTTCAACTGAATTCCACTTCTTTAGAGATTATCTTTTTTTATCTTAAATGACAAAGGCCTTTTCACATACTGGGAATATTAGATATAGAATATGAATATAAGTTTAATTGATTTTGTATTTTCACTGAATTGTGCTGTGCTGTATGTAACTCCTCCTATTCCCACCAAAATATTAAGTTCATGCCCATAGCTTTCCCTCTCACATTTGAAAGCTCGGTTAATTCAACAAGAAATCCTAGACAGTTTTGCTACATAATCCAGGATGGCCTGCCTAAAGCTTTTGATCCTCCTGCCTCAGCCCTCACTGATGGGATTGCAGAAGTATGTCAGGGTAACATTCACCCTATTTACATGTCTACTACATATATATTATTCTGATTGACTTCACTGGATAATGGCCTAAATATACAGAAAGGAAATGTTTTCATTGTTTTATCTTCTTGGAACAGGATCTCATTCCGTAGTTCAAACCACCCTGAAATTCACTATATAGCCCAAGTTCACTCCAAACTAATAGACAAATCTCCTGCCTCATCCTTCTCCATGCTGGGATTACCAGTACGGGTCACCACACCTGCTTATTGTGAACATTTATTTTAAACTCAAAGAACTAACTCTAATAATTTGTGAACACATCTCTTTTCTTCAGTAGCTCACTCAGGAGAGCCAATTCCATTTAATCAACAAACATTTATTACATATTTATGACATGAAAAGCACCATGCTAGGTGCCGAGGTCTAAAGTAGCTCACAGAACAAAGCTCACTCTTAGAGATGCTAGCTAGCAATCGAGATCCTTCTGGTTAAAATTTTCTACCTTATATGGATGAGCCATGGACTCTCAATCAGTGACTCTTAAAAGTCTTTCTTATAATTACCTTTACACAGTCAAGTAAATCAAGACATTAAGAGGGGTTAGAGAGCAGAGAACAGCTTCATGCTGGATACTAAATTAAAATCACAGGGTATTTAAAATTCAGGAGACTGAAGCAGGCATATAAATACTGTGACCTTCACTGGTGGAATGCTTAGCCAGTCTTTTTAAGGATCATTTTAATGTCTCGTTTTCACTGACCTTACCTTGGAGGGGGGGGGCCTCCTGCAGTATCTAGTCATGCTTAAACTTCCTAGATGATGAGCTCTTGAGTTTTCAAGGCAAACATGGCACCTGAGTTTGGCAAAGTCACTGATGCCAGCCATGGGTTAGTGTTGAGAGGAACTTAATTTTGAATGGCTGATTCTGAGCTATCTCTGTCTCACTTGGCTGGCCTTTGACCAACTTACTGGAGCACATGTGAGGAAGATGACAGAACCCTCAGATACTGGAGGTTTGCAGGCTTGTATTTGCCTAACTGATAACCACCTACCCGCCCCATCTACTATCTCAGAACTCCGTTATAGGCAATCAACCATCTCAGAACTCAGTGTGGTTAGCCAGCAACCACCTCGCTGTGCTTATGATTTTAGGGGTAGGATGGAGGTGAGGAACTCAGAAGAGGTGTCCTGAGGAAGCACCCTCTCCATTCTGTCTGATTGAACCCCATCTACTATGGTTGCATTGAGGGCTGAACTGACTGGTTGTGGATGGGGATCACTCCCATAGCCATCATTGCAACTAGGATGTGGAGGTAAAGCCACACGTGGACTGTGAAGCAGAATAGCTATGCATGGTATCTCTAACATGCTATTGTAGGATATGAAGACTTCTTCCCCAGAACTGCCTCAGTTCTCAGGAGCAAATGTTCCCAATGAATGCAGTGGACACGTCTTCCTCAGTTATCAGAGCATTGCCACCTGGACTGCACTAGCCAAAGCAGCCACAACTTTAGCAGGATTCAAAGGAAGTAGATAAACCCTATCTCTCCATGAGGTATATCAAAGAATCTACAGCCATGTTTTAATATGGGGTTTCAATACCCCATCATTTTCAATATCTTGATGAAAATTAAACTAATAAGTAAAAAGATGTCAAAGGAGAGAAGAGTTAAGGGCAGGGGGCCAACCTCTGTTTTTTTTTTTTTTAAACAGTATGTGGGATTAAGCTTCAATCAGGCTAAACAAGAGCTTTACCACTGAACTGGATCTCAGCTTTCCTTAGACCACATCTTTTTTTATTATTATTATTGAAGGTTATTTCCAATTTTGCAAAGTTCCTCTTCTTTTTTCTTAATTTTTTATTATTTAAATGCATTTTAATACATCAAACACATTAATAATATTGGGTATTTTGAGAATTTGTTAAAAGTTCCTCTTCTTTTACCCTTGTCTCCTTTAGTCCTTTCTCGTATATTTTGTTTAAAGATATGTAGAATTTTTTCTATTCTTATAGGGATACTTGGGACTTTCATATAGACCTCACCATGGCTACAGCTATTGCAACTTGGTGCTTTGGAGGCAGGAAAGTGATGATGTTGAGATCTGAAGAAAAGGCCACTTCCAAGCAATATTTAGCAATATTCAGCATCAAACCAACTGTTATCATTGTTGTAACCCAAATCTGTGTCATCTTACAGATTCCACCATTGAAGGATACTTCCTATTCCCTCATACTCCAGATTGTCAGGTCCAAATTCATCCACAGCCTCTGCACCGTTTACAAAAATATATCTGTTCAACAGAGTGGAATGAAGATGGCTTCTGCCAACACGTGCTGTCTGTCCTGAGTACAGACAAACTTAGTGTGTGCTGAGACATTGCAGGAAGAAGTGGATGATGGGAATATCTCACTTACACAGTAGGGGAATAAATTCTCTTATTTTGTTATAGAGGACACAGAAATAGTAGGGACTGTTGCAAAGTGTTAAAGATAGTTTGTATCAGTGTGGCCTTTCTGGCTTTTTTACCTTCATTTGTAGGAACTATAGAAAACAGGACTGGATTCTACAAAGTTCTCCTGACCTTAAGAATCTGTGTGTTAACTAATTTACCCGTCTGAATCTGAATTTGCTTTAAAATAAATCCACAAATGTGCATAACTTTCCCAGAGAGTTATTCCTTGTCAAGGCTACAAAGCTTGAGAGAAGTTTTAGGGAAGTTGAAATCATCACAAGCTAATTCCCAAACATTAGCAGAGACTTGTGACTGTTTCCCTTCCGAAGCAGCCACAGAGCACACGACTAAGGAGAGGACACATCCATGTGTTTTCTGAAGGCTTATTGAAAATGGCTTTGATGGCTGAACTGAGCTAAATATTAAAATAGATCACCATAATAAAATGCTTGGCTTCTTTCAGAACTCAGCACTAAAAGTCTCTTCTAGATAAATCACATGCTAAGATGCAAGTTCCTTTTAATTTATGGATGGTAGCTGGTGGAGTTCCTGGCTGGTGATGTCCTTGGATCACTTTGCTTAGTGTTGATTGGGAGACTGCCATGTAAATCTCAATTAGAGAACAACGATCTTTTTCCCTTCTAAGTCAGTCATCGGTTCTAGAGGATGGTCCTTCAGAGCCTGTGAACAGGGGTCTCCAAGAGCTTTTCAATAGTCTATCAGTTACTTTTCTTATTGTTGTGACCACTTATCTAACAAGAAGCAATCTGAGGGGTCAGAGGCTGACTTCAGTTTATAGTTCAGAGACATCCACATCAGGGTGCAGGAGGCAGGGCCAGCCCTTCCTGTGGCGGTAGAAAGCTACTTGCGTACATCTCAATGAACCAGGAAATACTAAGACAGGAATGGTGCTTTCGTGGCTTTGTCCTTCTTCCCTCTTATTAAATCCAAGATCTCAGTCCACATTCAAGATGGCTGTTCTCCCCATTACCCCCATCATGTCATTAATCCTCTCTGAAAACAGCCAAAAGCAAACCTACTGTGTCCTAGGCAGTCTTATCCAATCAAGGTGACATCAAAGTCACATCACAAGGAATCTTCAGAAGGAAAATTCTACGGTGCTAGTGACCTTTGTCACTGTGCTAACCTCGCAGTGGCTGAGCAATTGCAGAGGAGACTGCTCTCGGTCCAAACCAAGGCAATGACACCCATTGTGTATCTTTACTGCCAGGTACTTGAAGGGGGAATGATGTTGGTTTTATTACATCTCCACATCTGGGGTAGTTTCTTTTTAACCTTTAGTGGGGGAAACTGGATGTGTGTGGTCTTCTAGACCGCATCTTTGAGGAAAGCCCTAATGGGATAGCTGTGGCCTGAAAGATCGGCTGGCAAGCTAGCTATGCGTTGTGTTTTGGTTTTAGTTTTGGACTACTACTTAGGTTTGGTTTGGTTTTTCAGTCATGGTCTCACTATGTGGCTCTTGCTGGCCTGGAACTCACTATGTAGATGAGGCTGATTTAGATTTCCAAGAAAATGAATGAGGGGAGTTTTCACTTCCAAGAAAATAACTGATAGTATTTGTTGCCAAAGGCAAAGTTGTTCTTTCACTTGAAAATTAGAATCTTAGAAGTTCTCCAGATGTACCAAGAACTTCCTAATCCTTATAATCTTTGCTGGCAACACAGATTGCTAATGAACATAATTTTTCATATTATGCAATGAAATAATTTATCATTTGGGAAATTTGCATAATTAAGTGAATCAATAATTTACAAGTGAAAAATGATATAACAAAACTGTGAATTAATAAAAGAGTTGATATTTCAATATTACAAGATGTCAAAGGTTCATTTAATAAGGTTTCAGAATCCAAACTGCCTCAGATCTTCAAATGACCATTTACCCAATCAGTGTAGTATAAAGAAAAGATTATTTGTTTCTTCGTTTGTTTGTGTTTGTTTAGACACATCTGGTAGGCATAGATGGCCAGTAACTCAGCATGTAGCCCAGGCTGGTTTCAAATCTCCCTTAGCCTCCCAAATGGTGGGGTTATCGATGTGAAGGAGCATTTTCTGGCTTGGAAGTAAAATCTTTAAGGAAAATCTCCAAGGTCAGTTTCTTTATAGAAATTTCTGCTTAGGGTAATTTTTTAAAACAATATCCACTTCCTAACTTATTTATAATCACCATGTTTGGTACAGATATAAAAAGTATTAAAGGTTTATATGGTCCACTCACACATCTTCATGAACACAGCTAGAAGCAAGAGATCATTAAGAAAGCATTTAGCTTGCCCATATTCTTTCTGAACAAGACTGCTTTTAGCTGTAATTTTTTTTAACCTATAAAAAAAGTTAGTCAGCCAGAATATACATGTGAGGGGAAGTTCTTGAGTAAAGGGTCAAAACTGTGCTCTGTGCAAATATTTGACCTGATGGGAAAGCTCCAAAGCTACTTTCTGTGTGTGTTTTTATGACCTCCAGGCTCAATACTGTGCCTTTAAGTTTACTCAGTGAAAAGGCAGGCCTATGAAGTAAATATACCTCTTCTTACTAACACACTGTTTCATAAGATTTGCAGCCGATGTTTTGGGAACATGTTTTAGTTGGCTCAGCAGGATAAGAGCATCGACTGCCAAGCCTGAGAACCTGAGTTTGCTCCCTAGGACCCATATGGTAAAAGGACAGAACCAATTCTCGTAGGTGGCCCTTGATCTCCACATGCACATTGGGCATATGCATAGTCACATGTACATGTATACATACACAAACACAAACACACACACACACCACAAAGAAATTAATTTTCCATGTTTTGAAGGAATGGCCTCTTATACAGCTAATGTCCCATCTTTATCTCCCATCTGCATTGCCAGGAAAGCCCTTTTAGTTACAACTGGATAGAAAAGCTTAATGAAAAGATAAATAAATCAGACCTAGACAGACACTAATCTAGGTCCAGATATTAATTTTCGCTGGTACAGGCTTGCCCCTTCCCTCTCTTCCTTTCCTTTGCATCCCATTCTATAACAGCAAGTAGACTATGATAATTTTATCCAATACAGATATAAATATGGATACAATGTATAGTTTAGAATCAAAGAAAAGAAAAAACTTGAGAAAAGTAAAAGAATTCAAATTGGGATCACTGGATATATTTTTAGAAATTGTTCACACACATGAACACACCAAGACAGATGATGCTATATGTAACAGAGATGCTAGGGTTTTCTCCCAGCATGAAAGGAAAGGGTAAAGTAGCAGATACTACTCTGGAAGGAGCCTATATGGAGAAGGCTGCATTGAGAGAGCAGTGATCAGAGAGAGATAGAGGGAGAGAGAGAGAGCGAGCAATGATGGACAAGAGCACAAGAGTCTCAACTCCCCCTACTCCCCTCACTCCTCCTACCCACTCCCCCCTTCCCCCTCACTCCTCCTACCCACTCCCTTCACTCCTCCCACCCACTCCCCCCAACTCCCCTCACTCTTCCCACCTACTCCCTCCACTCCTCCCACCCACTCCCCACACACTCCCCTCACTCCTCCCATCCACAAGAAACTATTTGGTTTCTATAATCCTAGCTCTCATATTTTTACTACTCTTTTATAATTTTATATATATATTATATATATATACTGTACTTTCATATCCCCCACCATTATCCTCTTATTCCCTTCCCACTCACTCAAAACACCTTTCTTTGCCCAACCAGCCCCCCCCTTTTCATGATTTTTGTGACTCTTTGCATTTCGTTAGGATTACTTACATGAGCGATGGTAGGAAGGCAACTTCACAGTGATGACACCACTAAGACTATGACTCTACTCTGCATATATCTCCGGGGGTGAGGGGTTCATTTTTCCTTCCTTCCTTCCTTTCCTTCTTTCCTTCCTCTATTCCTTAAGACAAGGACTCATGTCTCCAGGCTGACCTTAAACTTTCTGTGTAGCCAAGGGTGGACTTTAACTCATTCCTGCTGCCTCTACCTCCAAATTCTGGGATTGTACCACCAAGCCCAAATCATGTGATGAGGACTGAAACTAGAGCTTTATGCACACTAGGCAAGCTGCACCAACCCAGCTACATCCTCAGACCTTGCATCATGTGGGTTTGGGGGCAGTTTCAGATGACCCAGAACAATGTCTGGCTTTTCTCTTCCTTATGAGCTGATCCTCAGCCACTCAGCCAGATGTGGGCTCCTAAGTCTAAGTAGATCTGCACATGACCACTTTGGTCTTGCCAAAGACCAGAAATTCAGAATGGAATTTACCTCATTTTCTAGGCAATGTACCCTTCAGATTCGCTGCTGTGTGCAAGGACACAGATACACCAGGGAGACATCAGTCTTCCGAAGAGATAGAATAATATTTTTAACTTAAGTACTGAGTTTTCAAAAGCAGGCTTCTCTGTGTTGTGCTGTGACACCCCCCATCCCCCCCCCACCCACCCACCCGCACTCCCTATGCCCCTCTGATGACTTTGAAATGTCCTGCGGGGAAGATGGATTCCACCTCATGCAATAGTGAAGAAAAGGCCAAATGAGCATCTCTACACTCAAACACCTCACATCCACAGACACTCAGTTAATTATGATCTGGAAATAAGTAACATGTTCCTAACACCTCGAATTTATCCCATGTATTACTTCATTAACAGCATTATTCATGTCTTTCAGTTCTGCCATTAGACAGCATAATCCGATCATTCTAAATGAGGAGATTTCACATTTAAAAAGCTGGCAGGTCTAAATTGAGTTTCATAAAGGTTTTGAAGTTGTCGCTGGTAATTTTAGAAAATTATATATACATCATTTTACTTTATAACCTTTAGTTGACCCTCGTGTATTATCTTTTTGCTCTTTTACAAGAAAGAATTTCTGTAGAGAATATATAAAGTTTAAAGGGTGGAAACATAGTATTGGGAAGATTGAGTCAGGAAGATCACCTACTGGGCTACATGTCAAGATCTGATCAAAACAGAGGAGGAGGAATTAGGAGGAGAAACAGCGGGGGGGGGGGGGGGGGGGGGGGGAGGGGGAGGAGAAGTAAACAAACATCTTTGCCGTTCTTCTCTAGTTCCATGGTTTAAAATTCTGTTCCTCCTTCCACTTTTTCTTATTGTTACCATGTTTGTGTCTCCAAACATCACACAATTTAGTTTTGTATGTTGATAGATGGATGATAGATGGGGAGTAGGAAGGTGCCAACTCCTTCTGCAGGTGTTCTTTGGAGACTAGCTTTTCACAGGCCGTTTAGGCAGCCTCATCAAATTCCACCTCTGATGGTTGTATCCAACACCGACTTGACTGTACTATCTGTCTATGGTCCCATAAATTACAGAGATATTATGATCAAGATCTATATGTCTCTAATAATCAAGACTTTTTTTTTTTTTTACAGAAACACTCATGGAAGTGGTATTTAATGGCAGAGGTAAGTCATAATATTTCCTGAAGTGGTGGTTCTTATACTACCCTGCACAGAGCATGTGATAAGAGATGGCAAAAGTATTATAAAAATTTAAAATATCACAATTTTGCAGGTAGATAACGCTTTCTGGCTGTGGTTGTACTTGTCTTTAGGGATCCTAATGATACTGAGCATTTCATATGCTTATCATTGTCACTGGATCTGCTTCTATGTGAAGTGTGATTTTTCCTAATTGGCTTATTGAAATTCTAACAAGAATTCTTATTCCATGAGCTGGACAGTGCAGTCCATTGTTGTAGGAGCAGACACCTCTGTAACTTGCACCTCTCTCAACACTGAGAATTCCTGGCCATTCCCAATGTTTCTTTGTGTTCTTTACCTCTGTGATAGCAAACTCTCATGAGCTTTACCTGTCTGAGGATCTCAAGTGAAAATGTGGGATACTGTTTGCTTTTATTGTTTGACTTTTTGTTTTGAAAGAAGTTTTGAAAGAGGTTTTGTAGTCCAGGGTAGTTTCAAGGTCATGACAATTCTGTCAGCCTCTCACGTGCTAGAATTACTGTCAGGAGCCACCATGACACTGGTGATGCACTTCTTAATGTTCTGCCTCTTATCATCTATTATAAGAGTTCAATATTTGATTAGCACTGTTTCACAGAGAATTTTTTTAAAAAGATTTATCTATTTTTATTTATGTGTATAGATACTTTGCCTGCATGAATGTCTGCACTATGTGAATGCAGTGTCTGTGAAAACAAGAAAAGGTTTGTTACAGGTGATTGCCAGTGGGTGTTCGGAACCAAACTCAGATCCTGTGAAAGAACAGTCAGGGCTCTTACCACTGAACAATCTATCCAGCCAGAGAGTCTCTTCTCTTTTTATGTATTTACCTTTTTGTAAACAGATCCTGTTCTCAGTATTCAGCAAGGGTAACAATGTTGCTAGAACAGGCTTTTTCAGCTTCTCTCTTGCACTTGAAAAACTAACAAAGCAAAGTATGACACCAACTGAAACAGAGTCAGAGGGCTATGGGAAGAACATAGAGTTTTCATTCTTGTTCCAAAACTCATCTTGTAGCTCCAATCCAAACCTTCAGGGCCTAATCAGAACTTGATTTCAAACCCTGCCTAGCAACAATTAACATTCGCCAGTCAGAATTCTAGCTCACATAAGACCCACCCAGCACCATGTCATTCCATAAGCCCTTTGGCCCCTAACCCCCTTACCTTTATTCTTTAGAAAGGAGGCAGAAATAGTCTGTGTGTGCTGAACTCATTCAACCTCGTGTTTATTATTCGCAAATAAATCCTGGGTTGGAGATTCCTCAGCAGATTGTTATTTCAAGCTGACAGCTAATTCTAGCATTGGAGCCAATTCTGATCTAGTTGTAACTAGCTGCCCCTTTTCTGAGTTGAAG
>JADRCD010215459.1:25420-35958 GCA_019843815.1 Montemys delectorum
AAGGAAGAAAGAGAGAGAAAAGAAAATTTTGTGTGACAGAGACCACTATAGAAAACTGCAATAAATCAAAATAATTTACTCTTAAACTCTATATGAGTTCTGATAGCACCCAGCCAGTGTTCTTTAACACAGTTTAACATGTTTTGAAGAATTTATCAATTTGAGGCACAGTTTGCATACTTGTAAGAATGAAGACTGGTAAGGGCAGTTCTTGCCCTACTACTAAATAACAGTATGGCCTTGAATATTCTAGTTGCACATACCCCATATTTCTTCATTTTTAAATTGTTATTCTGTTAATAATGTCCTCCAGAATTTTTGAAGAGATCAAAATTTGAATGTAGTGATTGGAATTTTTCATGTCAACTCATACATATTTTATCATTCCTATGGTAAACTTTCTCTTGGTAACTATGCAGTTGCTGTCATAGCAGAAATGTAGTTACATATCATGAAAATTAATTAGGACAATTGTGTTACAATAAAACTTTACTGAAAAAAAAAACTGGGAGTGAGGATACATTTAGCCCATGAGGTATACTTGAGAAATGCCAAAAGGCAATCACTTAAGCTAATGTTTAGCTCAGAATATGTGCTAGATGATAGTTAACTATCACTGGTTACAGAGTCATATATGATTGATTTTGATTTAAAATGAGTATCCCAGTCTGGCCTCAAACTCCAGATCCTCCTGTGTCTGCACCCTTCAACAAATCCTACTGCCCTATGCCACCAGAACCAGCATAGGTCTGGTCGGGGGCGGATGGTACCTTCTCAGAGACAGTGGGTAGAACGAATGGGAACAGGAACTGTGGGAGGGGTACCAGAAAGAAGGCAATGAATGGATTGTTAAAAACTTGTATAAGTAAATTAAAAAAATGTTTTGACTTCAGGCAAACATGTAGGGCAGTTTCTTAATTAGTGATTGATGAGGGAGTGCTCAGCCTATTATGAATGGTACCTTCCCACTCTGGGATTCCTAAATTTCAAAAGAATACTGACTGAAAATGCCATGAGGACTTAAGCCAGTAAGGAGCACCTCTCCATGGCCTATGCATTAGCTCCCGTCTCCAGGTTCCTGCTCTGTTTGAGCTTCTGTCCTGACTTCCTTCAACGATGAACATCTATATAGAAGTATAAGCCAAATGTTCTCGTCCCATCCCTCTGACCTAATAATAATAATAATAATAATGATGATGATGATGATGATGATGATGATGATGATGATGATGATGATAAAATGAATATAACACTTTGTAATTGTCCTGCTGCTCTCGCGGGACAGTTGAACAGGGACTAGCAGGATCAACTGGAATAGAAAGCGAGACTGGGGACGCGAAGGAACGATAGCAAGTCAAGGAGTCTGATCAAGCTGCAATTTTCAATTTTTCTCGCTCAGGTTATATACACTTACAAGCAGAAATGGGGAAACGGAGGGGACAGGGTCGCTTTGTCTTAAAGGAGTGCACATGATCTCAGGATCGGGAAACTGGCTAGGTAAAAAGTTCAGGTCGCTAGGCACCTGTCTATATGATGCATGAATATCTTGCCCCTAACAATGCATGACTATTTTGCCCCTAACTGGGCTGGAAGTTAAGCACTTGTCTACAGGACCCATAGATGTTTGATCTCATAGCAGAATGAATTATTAAATGTCTAACCCCAAAATCTGAGGTGGGCTTTCATAACCAAATGGGTTGTTAGATACTTATCAGTAAGATTAATGAACTATTTGTTCTTATCTATACTGGTACTAAGTGGGCTATTGGATACCTGACAGCAAGGTTAATAGTCTTTTGTTCTTAGCTGGGTCAGTACTTTCCTGTCGAGGCAGCTGTTGATCTCAGCTGGGCTAGTACATTCTCATGGAGGCCAAGGCTTTTGTGCCGATAAGCAGTTATGGCTGACAGAGCAGTCAGGCTGCTCCCAACATGTTATAGTCAATACCTTCTCAAAATTAGTCATTCAATGTTATCATAATACATCTAGGAACATACTACAAAGCCATACATGTGACTTGTAATTTTTCTTTACCATGAATGGCCACACTAAGAAATTTCTATGAAGATGAATCTACTCCAATGAGAGCTACATGCTATGAAATAGGACAGAAGAGCGATCACAATCAGATGGTTAACATAAGTTTTCCTGTACAAATTTTAAATGTACAATTATATCAGAAGAACAGCTTCAAAGAGCAAGAGTAAAATCTGTAACAATGGGAGCATAATGTCAGTTGAATTGAGATACAATCAAACTGAGAATCATAATACTTGGAGGACAAAGTAAGAGTCATCTTTCAGTGGTCATAGTTTGTTACAGAAAATAAGTTGTCAACGTTGCTGATAATTCTACCTAAGCTTGTTCTTCAGAAGCAAATCACAGGAGCCACTTGAAATTCTAACTATGGTGTGGCAGGTGTTGGCATTGCAAAGGACCAATTAAATGGCACCAATAACACTTCAGTTTGAAATCTTCAAGATTTAAAGGACTAGTGTCCTGTATTTTCCCTCTAGAAAGCTAAGTTATGTGCTGTTCTTTAATGAGGTAATATCAAGACTGTAGTTTACCAAAACAGCCATGAAGTAGCTGTCTACTTCTATAATTATCCAATTTCAAACCAAGACTATTCCAAGTTACATTGCAAACATAACTCTCCAGTGTATGCTATATAACAAAAAAGTAATTTCAAAAGAAAGCAAGGATTAGCACTGGGCAGCACACAGGAGTTTTCTTGAAACAAAATTTATCGACAGATAAAGACCTCAGAAACAGCTGTAGTGGACGATTACCTTTTGTTTTCATCTGTAGCAACTGTTTCTCAGAACAATTTAACAAGAAAGCCCCGTACCCTGTATTCAAATTGGTTTAAGTAATCATGGGCAATTAAATGGGTTTTTTTTTTATGGTTTTGCCCTGTTTTGTTTGTTTGTTTTTACTTATTCCATGAACACACACTGCCCAAAGATCTAAAGTTTTCATAATTATTTTGAATCATACCTACAAAATTTCAGAGATAGTCCAGTTACAATGCCATCCTGTCAGTGAGGAGGAAAATGTACAAAGCAGCCTTTGAAACCTTGCACCTTAATTTGTGAGTTGTTCAAGTAACGATAGGTTTCAAAATGAATATTCACTGTTATTTACTTAAGGTCTATGATGTGCAAGTACCTCCCTCATATACAAATAGAAACAAACAATTACATGACATAAATGCAACTTCATTAACATGAACATAAATCTTATTTCAACTAGGATAGGATCCATTTATGTCGATTTTACTGCAAGATCTCTCAGTCTGGAAAATAATACATTGGGATGCACTGTCAGCAAGCTATTCTTAAATACTATTGGTATTTTACTGCTGACACCTCCAAGGATTCTTTGTTTCACGTATACTTAGATTAATAAACTTGTAAATAACTGTACTATTATTGAAGGATCCAAAGAGCCTGTTACTCTCTGTCAAGTATTAAAATGACTATCAGCTGCCACTGCTCATAAGTAATTGTCTTGGCTTCTGATTCTGATTCTTTGACTCAAATTAGAAAATTAAACAGAAATGACTGTCACCAGGGGCTGACACACAGTTTTGGCATCGTGTCAAAAGCAAAAGATTGTACATCGGTGTGAGATTTGAGTTACTATGTTATGTCAGAATATGAACCTTGGAACCATGATCTGAAAGCAGTTTCACTTCTCATGCAGAGTTGAAGATAATGAAATTCATCTTTCAGAATTATTAGCAGAGCAGAACTAAAATATGTGAAATTACATTATATGGAAAGTAAGCTGAAAATAAACTAGACCACATTACCAGGCAAAATGTCTTGCCCATTGCCATCTTCGGGAGTGTGTCATTACATCTTGAATTTTCCATAAATGAAACTATGACTCTGCTGGATCTTTACAAAACCTTGAAAACCTGTCACTAAACATAATTCTGATTTTACGAATGAAAAAAAGAGACATAGAAGAGGAAATAGTCTGACATTTTTAATATGAATTGTACAACTTATAAGTATAAAAATCATAAAATTGCATTTGTCTAAATTTTCCAGTTTGGATGATCATAGTTTAACACATAAAGATGCTATGCAGGCATCTTGTTTGCAGTCTTCAAGGATATGATTTTCCTCAACTACCATGAAAAGACCTGACTTTTTGCTATTAATTTGAATTCTGCTAGATATTTGAGGTATAAGGGAGAGAGGAATGGAAAAGAGATAGAGAGAAGAGGAGTGGAAAGGAAAGGAGAGGAGAGGAGAGGGGAGGAGAGGAGAGGAGAGGAGAGGAGAGGAGAGGAGAGGAGAGGAGAGGAGAGGAGAGGAGAGGAGAGGAGAGAGACTAATGGTGAGAAAAAGAGAAATGTGGGATATTCAAGAACTTTGAGATTAAGAATTTATCAAGCTTACAAATTATATTTGTGAAATGTTGCCATATATTTTATTTCCTGCAGAATTTATACAACTGTACTTGAAGCAGTCTGTTGTACACTAGAGGAGTGTAAGATAGAGAAAAATGAAAGGGACAATCTTATTATTAAAAGCAAATAGTTTTCCTTAAATATTGTGATTTTAAAACTGCATCAAGCCTCCCCAAAGGGAAAACACTCCTGGGGCCACTATTAACCAGAGTAACCTATATATGTGGCCGGTGCAATCAGTCATGCTTCAAACAATGAAGAAGTCTCATATCCCAACATTCACTTAGGTCCACTGAAGAACCTCCACTACCCCAGTACTCAGGGGCCATTAGCATGCTCAGTTTTTGATTCCTGGAGTCAGGGACAGTGAGAGATGACAGGAAAAAGACTGCACAGGAAAACAAAGGCAATACAATGGTTCCACCAACACGAAAGAGGCTGAGCCAACGGGATGTCATAAAACTGTCTCTAAATAAAATGTTGTCAGAAAAGCACATCATTTTGTTACAGTAGTAATTGTGAAAATGGTATCTATGCAGAAAAAATTTCCCTTTCCTACTTTTCACACAGCAAATCACTGCCTTTCAGGAAAAAAAAATCAAGCAATGTCTGCCATAAGAAGTCTTTTTATTTTATCTTTTTTTATTATATATTTTCTTTATTTACATTTTAAATGTTATCCCCTTTCCTAGTTGCCCCTCAGAAAACCACCTATCCCCTCCCCCCTTCCCCTCCTCACCCACCCACCCACTCCTGCTTCCTGGCCCTGGTATTCCAATATACTGGGGCATAGAAACTTCACAGGACTAAGGGCCTGTCTTCCCATTGATGACTGACAAGGTCATCCTCTGCTACATATGCATATGGAGCCATGAGTCCCACCATGTGTACTCTTTGGTTGGTGGTTTAGTCCCTTGGAGCTCTGGGGGTACTGGTTAGTTCATATTGTTGTTCCTCCTATGGGGCTGCAAACCCCTTCAGCTCCTTGGGTCCTTTCTCTAACCCCTTCATTGGGGACCCTGTACTCATTTCAATGGTTGGCTGCAAGCATCCACCTCTGTATTTGTAGGCACTGGTATAGCCTCTCAGAAGACAGCTATAACAGGCTTCTGTCAGCCAGCACTTGCTGGCATCCACAATAGTATCTGGGTTTGGTGATTGTACACGGGATCCTCAGGTGGCACAGTCTCTGGACGGCCTTTCCTTCAGTCTCTGCTCCATACTTTGTCTCTGTAACTTCTTCCATGGGTATTTTGTTCCCCCTTCTAAGAAGGACCGAAGTATCCACACTTTGGTTTTCCTTCTTTTTGAGCTTCATGTGGTCCGTGAATTGTATCTTAGATATTCCTGAGCTTTTGGACTAATATTCACTTTTCAGTGAGTGCATACCATGTGAGTTCTTTTGTGATTGTGTTACCTCACTCAGGATGATACTTTCTAGTTCCATTCATCGTTTTTAATAGCTGTGTAGTACTCCATTGTGTAAATGTACCACATTTTCTGTATCTATTCCTCTGTTAAAGGACATCTGAGTTCTTTCTAGCTTCTGGCTATTATAAATAAGGCTGCTATGAACATAGTGGAGTATGTGTCCTTATTACATGTTGGAGCATCTTCTGGGTATATGCACAGGAGTGGCATTGCTGGGTCCTCCAGTAGTACTATGTCCAAATTTCTGAGGCACTGCCAAACTGATTTCCAGAGTGGTTGGACCAGCTTGCAATCCCACCAGCAAAGGGTTCCTCTTTTTTCCACATCTTCGCCACTATCTGCTGTCACCTGAGTAGACATCTTTCAAAATACATTTTTTTTAAACCCCGGATAACAGACTCTAGATCTCCTTATGTCACTGATAGTATTGAAACTTCCCACTGTGACTTTGGAGTAGGCTAATCTTCACTTATTTTTTTCTCCCCATTTCATCTTCTAAGAATGAATGATCACGTTTCAAACAATAATTTAAAACTGACATAACAGAAAATAATACTGAAGATTTGCATTCACTTAAAACTCGGATTCAAAACTGGGCTTGTCTGCGCATTCCTGTGTTTCAGCAACTTAGAGGCTGAAAAATGGGGATTCTTTATCTTGGGCATTTGAAAACAGTCTGACAACATAGTGAGACCCAGTCTCTCACAGAAACAAAATTTCATGATTCAGCTCATGTAAATGTAATTGGACCTCTGTTTTATGAAGGCAATCAGACAGCTTAAGGCTGCTGAGACACCAGAACCTAGAGGTTGAAAGTAGATTCATTTGAGCCAATTTAAGCCAGCCAATTAGTAGGCATCAGTACTCCATTCTTCGGGTTCTAAGCAGTAGATAATTTCATGAACAACACATTTGGGGGCTGAAGAGATACAATCTACACAATGGTAGGAGAAAACCATTTCCATGCACTGTCCTCTGAATTCTGCATACCATTCAATGGCACATAAGTGTAATCAAATGCACACATAGACACACAGACAGACACATAGGCATAGATACACACATAGTAAATTTAAAAAAGAAGGCTGAGTGTTTACTCATACACTAATGCAAAGACTTTAAATATAAAGGCACATATTCACATTTTGGGGCATTTTTAAGGCAAACTTTAAACCATAAAAATAAATAAAATTAAGGTTACAATAAAGATTAATATTTAAATATATTTTAAAATTGGACCATCTGTGAGCACTTTTCTCATTTTTCATTCTATTAAAATTGTGAAATTGTTTGGTATTTAATAATATGTATGAATTTTTGATAAGGTAGAGTAATGGGTTACTTTATCTTTGTGATTACCATTTATCAGTAGAATCTCTGAAGTATGGTAAAACTACATGCTATTAAAAATCAGCAAGGGTCCTTTACAATCTCTTTGGTATGTCAGTCACTTTTCATTTTCTTCATTTTTTATGGGCTTTAGTTTCATAAACTTCAGAATCTTAGCATTATCTCAGACATCAATTAATGTTCAGTAATAGCTGACTACAACATTTACATATTCTTTCAATCATTATCTAAGGTTAGCTTTACTTTCCAGGTATTCTGAATTAAATTATTAAATACTTATTTCTAAAAAAAAATTAATATGGGCTTTGAATGTCTCCTATCGACTTGATATTTTTGAAATGTCATTTGTATATGTAGTGCAAACTCACTTCATAGTACATGTTTTCACTTAATTTTCTTTTATCATGTAGCATTTTGACAAAGTATGTGCACCTCTGGATATTGTCATAAAGACATGTTTCTTTATAGCTACTTAACTAAAATGCAATGATTGGCATTTCATAATTCATAGCAACATAGTATTATTAATACAATTTTGGTTTTTAAAAGATAATTTCTGAGTATCCATATCTTGCTCAAATATTTTTTCTAGAAAATATAACATGGAATTATATTTTCTAGTTTTTATGACTTTAAATTTAAATTACATTGCTATAATTTATAATTGACATCCCTGATCTTTAATTCTGTGTCTCTGGCTGTTACTTATTTGAGTCTAATATTTTAAATTGACCTTTTTTTATTGAATTGTGAGGGCCTTAGTTCTAGGATTTTTGAACTACACCAAATATCATATTATACATTGTTGGTTTTCTTTTTCTGTTTTCAAAGGATTTTATTTTTGCTATGTTAAGTTTATTAACTTTTAAATTCATATTTACCTTAAAAGGCATTTTTATTTCATTTTACTACTTTCTTTATCTTCATATATTCTTGGTCCTGTTTAGGATTATTCCTATTCTGACCTCAAGAATTATCTTTTTTCTGTATGTTTCACATTTCTACCAGGATTACAATGTAGAAAACTATAAAAATATTTATATAGCAGATATTAGGCCTTTATATACTGAATATTGCACAGTAAATTATGTTGTGTAATCTAAGAAAAGTCTCTAGAATTTACCTATGCTTAGTGATATGTTAGAAGAATGACACGTTTATTAAGATAAATGATGTGTGGCTGGAGATACACACACACACACACACACACACACACACACACACACACACACAGAGTAAGAGAGAGAGAGACAGAGACAGAGACACAGACAGAGAGACAGACAAAGGCAGAGACAGAAAGAGACAGAGAGGAGACAGATTACATAGAAATATACACACATGGGGAGCAGACGTGACACAGACAGAAACAGAGAGAAACAGAGATGACAGAGAGAGATATATACGCAGAGTTCACTGTATCAGAGACCAAAGATAAATTATCGGGCACTTTTTCAAATACTGGATGTCAGTTTCTTTGTGTGAAGATAGCCTTAAATGCTCTGAGTTCAATGTATGAGAATTGTCAAACAATCCATATTGTCAGAAAATGACCATGCTGTTCTCTTCCTTGTTCTGAGAAGTAAAAACAATTAGGAATGTTTGGTTGATAGCTCCATGAAATACCATGGTTGTTTCTTTTGTATTTGGGTATTTTGTATTCACAGCTTTTGCACATGGAGTAGATATTATCTGGGAATGACATTAATGTTGAAGTTTAGTCCCAATGAGAAACAAAACAAAACCAAAAATTGAGATCTGAATGTAAATTCACATGATTAGCACACACACACACACACACACACACACACACACACACACACTCACTCACAATCTTGAAATATTTTAAAATTTGCCTTTTATTTACTCAATTTATATAATTTACATTCGTTACCTAGGACCAAGTAAACAAGCCTAAAAATGTAAAATCAGGTTAATTTGCCAAAGTTCCTGTGAGTCATTCACATGAGGGAAATGAACTTTAACTCAACATCAGTATAGTATTAAACAAGATCTCAGTTATAGCAAAGTTTCATAGAACAAGATCATATGCCAATGCTACCTAGGGGTGCTAAAGGAGCCTTTTCTTTTGGACACTGTGCCAACAATGTTTTCACTCTCAAGACACTGACTCGTAGTCTCCATTGGTTGTACCTGTGTAGGTCTCTCCATGGTATGATCTTTTAAAATAATGTATAGTTTCAAAATACAAAAGTTAAGTTTAAGACCCACTTTTCAGTAATTCAATGTTGATAGTCTTATCAAAACAATTTTGTCCTTATCAGTTTGCTAGAAGCAAGACAGTATGCCCAACTCTGCTTCCAGAGGGGATTCCCAAAGAGATGAATCTTAAAAGTGCTCTGGGCATTCCGCTTTGTAAGAAGGAATGAAATGTCCCCCTTTTGGTCTTCCTTTTTCTTAAGTTTCTTGTGGTTTGTGGGTCGTTCTTCCTGTATTCTAAACTTCTGGGCTAATAACCACTTATCAGAGAGTGCATACCATGTGTGATCTTTTGTGATTGTGTTACCTCACTCAGGATGATACTCTCCAGATCCATCCATTTCCCTAAGAATTTCATAAATTGATTGTTTTTAATAGCTGAGTAGTACTCCATTGTGTAGATGTACCACACTTTCTGTATCCATTCCTCTGTTGAGGGACATCTGGGTTGTTTCCAGTTTCTGGCTATTATAAATAAGGCTGCTATGAACATGGTGGAGCATGTGTCCTTATTACATGATGGAGCATCTTGTGGGTATATGCCCAGGAGTGGTATGGCTGGGTCCTCGCAGAGATTAACTATGGAGCAGAGATTGAAGGAAGGACAAACATATAGCTATCTCCTGAGAGGCTCTGACAATACCTGACTAATACAAATGTAGAGGCTCACAACCATTCATTGAACTGAGTACACTGTCCCCAATGAAGGAGTTAGAGAAAGGTTCTATGGAGCTGAAGGGTTTGCAGCCCCTTAGGATGAACAACAATTACTAACTAGTACCCTCAGAGCTCCCAGGGACCCAACCACCAATCAAGGACTATACAGGGAGGGACTGAATGTTCTGGCAGCATGTGTATAGTAGAGGATTGCAAATTTGATCATCAATAGGAGGAAAGGACCTCGGCCTTGTGAAGGTTTTGTGCCCCAGTGTAGGGGAATGCCAGGGCCAATAAGTGGGAGAGGGTGGGGTGGCAGGCATGGGGAGCGGGGAGGCAAAAGAAGTTTGTTCTTGTTGTTTTTGTTTGTTTGTTTGTTTGTTTGTTTTTTTTTTAGAGGGGAACCTAGGAAAGGGAAAATTTACATGTAAATAAAGAAAATATCTAAAAAAAAAAA
>JADRCD010215460.1:0-18596 GCA_019843815.1 Montemys delectorum
ACATCTACAGCAAATAGCCCCTCCTCCCGAGGGATGAATTTGGCTGTGCTGCATTCCCTGCCAGCCACTGGTGCTACCAAGCATGGCACCACCTTCCGAGAAGGGCTCAGGATGGTCACATCCAGCTTCCCCTGGCCTCCTGCCCCGTTGGTGTCAATGGCAAATTCCTGGTCCTTCCCAACCTCAACTCCTGTAGAAAGGGAGAAAAGCTAAAGTGATGAGCTGCCCCCTGTCAGCAGCAAGAAAAAGAGAGAGCAAGGTCAAGAGGCCCAGTGGACATGTGGTTTTTACCTCAGTTACTACAATAAGTAACAGCTGACTCAGAGGTGCAGAAGCCGGACTAATACAATGGCATTTATACACTGCAATGCGTCATTAACACCAATTTTTTACTAAACAATTTCTACACCAGTCACAAATACTGTACATTGTCTCCTTCAACTTACAAAACAACTCTATGGGCTGTTAATTAACAACAGTGGCCTTTACAGATGGGGAAACTGAGGCCCCCAAGAGGCTAAGTAAATTGTCCAGGACAACGTATCTAGCAGAACACAAAGCTAGCATTCAAGCATAAATTTTCTAACCCCACAATCAGATTTGAAAGATTATAATTACAGTATAGTCCAACACTGCCTGCTTCCTCACTTCCTCGAGGTGATAATCTTATATGTAAACATACCCTTAATTTAAGTCAATGTTTTATTTACTAACTCCTGGCAGAAAATTCAATCCTATTGCCATCCCCCACCCACAAGAAGGGAGAAGTCACATAGCTGGCAAATTCTGAGAATTAACTTTGATGTCTTTTAAATGGTCTCTGGGTCACATAGAAAGATCCTGCATATTTACAAGGGTAGGGGGAGAAAGATGACCCAGTAGTTAAGTGCACATACTGATCTTGCAGAAACTGGAGTTCAGTTCCCAGCATCCACATCAGGAAGCCTATAGCTGCCTGTAATTACAGCCCCAGGAGATGGACAGTCTCTTCCGGTCTCTACTGGCAGCTGCTCTCGGGTGCATATAACCCTCTTCCCCGACATATAAACAAAATCAAATTTAAAAGTAATAAAACTGAATCTTAAAACAGTCTTTGTAAGACAAGGCTGCAGGAAAGCCAGGTGTTATTTTAACAAAAACAGAGAAAGGGTTTTAGCTAAAACAAAAGCACAGGGATGCTGCCACAACCCAGTCAAATCTCCACTCTGGGGACATGGAGGAGCCTGTTGAAGCCAGCACAGCTGTCCACACCTCTGTCCACACCACAGGAGAGAGGCTTTCCCTAGCAGGCACCATGCTCTTCCTGCTTTGGAGTCAAAAGTCAGTCTCAGTGTTTCAGGGAATGAAGATGCAAGGGGATACTGAAGTGTCTTTCACATGCTCACAGCTGGGTGTCTCCAGTCACAAAAGCCAGCACCCTGAGCTCCCACTTAGCAGCTTCAAGAAAGTGAGATAGCCTCTTTCACAAGGGCTTGCAGGGCACAGCCAATGAAAGTTCTCACTGAAGGCTAGCTGAGGCGGGGGAGGGGATTCTCAGAGGAGAGTAACCTGGAGTTACCCTAGGCATGAAGACTAGGAATGCTGACTTGGTGCCCCAGAAATCAGGTGAGTAAATTACTTGAGGGGCATCTAAGTCTGGGAATCCCCAAACGGTTAATACTAATGAAGAAGACTGAATTGTGTTAGGATTTCCAAAATGTAACACTGACCGTAAAAGGCAGCAGAAGCCAAAGACTATAGGCAAGGCAGTACAACTTCAATGCAAAATAAATACTGCTAGGTGATTTCTCTGGCATCTGTATGTGTAGATGCAGGAGGAGGGGGTGGAAGTAATATGCAAGACCGTATGTAAAACCCAAAGATGCTGTAAAACTCATCAGTCAATTCTCAAAACTGTGGTTAACTATAGAAAGGGGGATCAGGCATCGCCAACCTGCAACTCACAGGTCACATGGAGCCACATTCTGCCTAGGACAGCCACCAATACAGAAAATCTCACTAAACCAACAATCACCCCCCAAACCCCTCAACTGTGTGGTGCTAAAATATGAGCTCTGTGGATGATAGCACACATCATTCTGCAATGTCAAAAGGTCGGACGTGTATGTATGTAAGACCTTGCTGGTGAAAAAAAAAATGAGTTGTTAGTATGGAAATTACAAATATTTTAAGACCATGTGTGGAGCTAAGTGAGCATAAGTAAGTGTGTTTGTACTCATATTGTACTAGCCTCTTATGTTAGAAGTTTTCCATTAAAAACAAAACAAAAACAAAAACAAACAAAACATTAAAGGGCTGGGAGTGCTTGCCCAGAATGCACAAAGGCCTGGGCTCTAGTCTCAGAATCACAAAAACAAACTAACAGGGCTGGAGTGATGGCTCAGTGGTTAAGAGCACTGACTGCTCTTCTCGAGGACCCGAGTTCAATTCCCAACAACCACACGGCATCTCACAACCATCTGTAATAAGATCCGATGCCCTCTTCTGGTGTGCCTGAAGACAGCTACAGTGTGCTCATATACATAAAATAAATAAATAAAATCTTTAAAAAAAGACAAACAAACAAAACCAACCTTTAAATTCTAACATAAACCAACTGATGTTACGATGTACTTATAACTATATAAAATGAGGTAAGATATATAAAAAGCTAAAGGGCAAAAACAGAAAAGAGAAAGCTGTGCTTCCTAAGTGCCAAGGAGTTGACTTCTATTACGGCCATTGACCTTAATATGATGCAGACGCCCAGGAAGGTTGGTTGGCACTGTGTGACTTTCATCCTCCAGCCTCTTTCTTAATGAGAACTTCCTGTGGTAGCATCGGCAGTCTCACAGAACTGACAACATGCCAGTTTCTGCATTATTGCCTCATTTAAAATTTTTATAATACTTCAGTGCCATCTAAGTGTCCCCAAACACGCCATCCCCACTGCACAAATGAGGAAGCCTGCTGAGCATAAGTGGCAGGCACATCAGAGCACAGCTCTCACTCACACTCAAGACATCCCTCCAAGACAGAATTAGTTTCTCTGAAAACTGCATCCTTCTGAAGGGAGTCTAATAATAGCAGTCCTAGTCGCTGGTCATCTGACACTTACTGTTTTCCAGTCCGTTAATTTTTATCTTGCTCAGATCCAGTGGCGCAGCAACGCCCACAGTGAAAGGACTTTTGGGAATGGGGTCGCCACCGTAAGTCACTAGAACCTGCATGTTGCCCTGGAATGAGAGAGAAAAAGGAGTATGCCTCTGGGTAGGAATGCACCGAATGCCCTCTAGAACCTTCATTCCTACCAGGGACAGGACGAACTTAAATTCATCATTAACCTAATTCTAGTTAGTTTATCTTTGGTCTCTTCTATTTCAGGGTGCCTTCGAACTTGCTATGCAGCAGAGCATAACCTCTCACTTTCAATCCTCCAGTGTCCCAGGATTATGGGTGTGTGTGCTACGACATCTAGTTAATGCACTGCTGGGGACCAAACCCGTAGCTTCATGTATGCCAGGCAAGCAGTCTACCAACCGAGCGGTATCCAGTTTGACTCTTACTGGCTTCAGGAAACATTTTAAAACACACTCTCTAAGCTTTTGAAATACTCGGCAAGAACAATAGAAAAATCAAATAAATGTAGACAGGGACAACAGGCTGGGGACTAACGCCAGGCTTGTGCTATGAACTTCTGCGTACTTCCTCAAGCCCAGCCATGGATGGGTACAGTCACTGGGCTCTAACCAACAGAACCAGTTCTTCAGTGCATGGGCATTCAGTTTCAGGACACTGGGCCACACAAGGGAGGTGTTCCCAGGAGCAGTCTTACATCAGCACAAAGACATTAACTACTAATTCCAGTGAAGGAATAAAAGCCGTGCTGGAAGATTGGCAGGGCCCTTGCTGGAAGCCCTGATGGCTGCACAACCCTGCAGCTGTTGTTCTCTGTCCACAGGTCCTGAGCCAGCTCACTGCTGACTTCCTCTCTCCACATTCAGCCACATACTACCCTCTCCACGGCAAGGCTCCACGAAAGCCTACTGCAATCTCAGCAGATCCATGTTGTCCTCGCCTCTATGTCCAGGAATAACAAAGTGTGTGGGAGAGTCAGAGGAGTCCCCAGACAATCCGGCAGGCTCTCTGGCACACAGGCCCTGCTAAAAGCTGTCACCGATCGAGTGTTAAAAGGGTGTAGCTTTTGGCCTGATGTATATTTTCTCACATTCCTTTTGTAAATAAAGAAGGGAAAGCGAGCCAAGGGGAGGAGGGATGGCTGCATCAACGAAGGAGGAGGGACTGATTCTTGAGGAGTTTTAATACGCTGCACAAGATCAACTGGCCGACCTTAGGGATCTAACATTTCACGCTGAAATGTGCATAGGTCAAATTCTACAGAGCTGGGAGCCAGCCAAGGAACACGAAAGGTCTCCCCTAGTGCTAAAAAAAAAAAAAAAAAAAAACTCATAAATGCAGCGACTGTGATTTTTTCAGGCGACTGTGATACTCCCAATACTCCCAGTTCTCCTGAGCCTCCATTTCCCCACTAGCCTCTTAACTCCTTGGGTGCTAGGCTAACCCTAAGGCGAACCAGGCATCTTGGTAAGAGAGCCTTCCCCTCCCTGACAGACTTTTCTGGCCATTTCCCTGAAGTGCTAGAGCAAATGAAAAGTCTCTTTCCAGTGAAGCCCGCCCAGCTCATAAAAGAAAAGTATGCTTCGTTTCCACGCTCAGAAGCAACACAAAACTCAGATAGGAAATGAACTCTGCCTTACACGACCTTAAGGAGTGGGAGTGGGAGTGGGAGTGGGTGTGGGTGTGGGTGTGTGTAACCTTGGAGACTTAAAGCCCCCGTCCCTAAGCTTTTCCAGTTTCTTCTGAGGCTAAGCTCTAAGAACAAACTGGACTCTTCTCCCCCACGGGACTGTCTAAGGCAGTGAGCAACTGTGCATTCTACCAAGATGAAAGTGCCTGCAAAACAGCTTTCTGTTTCTCCCTACATGCTTCTGAGACCCAATCTTTATTCAGAAGAAGACAAACACACAGACCTGACAGCCTAGAAGACCAGGCAAGAGAGTCTTCTGCGGGCCTTTCCACTCTGGAGACCCCTGAGAGACACCACCCACACTGTGTTGGGTAACTCTCCTCTAGAATCCTGAGAGATACCACCACTTTGTTGAGGACATTTCAACACAGGGACGGCTATCCTGTGAGGGCTGTGAGCTCACAGGGTTTCAGGAGGGCGTTGGTAGTACATGTGGCTGCTTAAACCTAGTGACATAGCACAGCAGTCCGTCTGGGGTAAGAAGCCTAAGCCACCTGAGACTAGGAGACTGCAGACAAGCAATGTCCTGGGCAAAACCCAGGCTTTCTATGAAATACAGCCTTTTTCTGACCTCTGGGAGAATCCTGAAGCCCACCTATCATGCCTACTTCTTGGAGGCAAAACCAGCTCTGACCACTGTATCATTACAGACAAATCTAACCATTCACATCATTTGTCCACTGTAGGTAAGTACCTGCAAACTGCCATTCAGACACTAGTAGGAATAGAAGCCAGCAGTCAAGACTTGGGTTCCTCAGGGACATAAGGCTTTAGCTCTTCAAAAACATGGCCTACATTCTGAGGAGGAAGTATAAAAATCTAGGCCTGGATTTTGCCTCTTCACACACACACACACACACACACACACACACACACACACACACACACACACACCAAACAGCTGCCTTTCTGGAAACTAGTCTGGCAGTTCCCAAAAATTCACCACAAGGAGGCATGCCCATGGACATTAGTTTCCAGAGTATGCCCCCTTCTCCACACAGGGGACAGTCCTCTGGTGGGCTCAGGACTATTAACCACAACCCACAGCATGGCTGACAGATACACTTTCCTTCCCCCAATCTGGGGCTTTGGGCTCTCCCTGTGAATGAGACACAGGCTATGCATCCCAACTCTTCTACCAGATGATAATGCAAATCTGTGAACAGAAGCATTCTATCACTCCCTCAATCAGCTACTAATCCACAGGGAGCGCTTACAGCTCCAGCTCTGGCGCAGGGCATGCTACCCTACCTTGTTGTGGTGGCTTGAATGAGAACAGCCTTCATAGGTTCATTTTTAAGAACGGATTAGCAGGTGTGTGTAGCCTTGCTGGAGGAGGTGTGTCCTTGTGGGTTTGCCTTGGAGGTTTCGCAAGTCCCACGCCAGGTTAGTCTCTCTCTCTCTCTCTCTGCCTGCTGCCTCTGGATCAAGGTGCAAGCTCTCAGCTTCTATTCTAGTGCCATGCCTGAGCCATGTTCTGAATCACGATGGTCATGGATTAACCCCCCTGAAACTGTAAGCAAGCCCCCAATTAAATGACTTTGCCTATAAGTTGCCTTGGTGCTGATGTCTCTTCACAGTAATTAAAAAAATAAAAAAATAAAAAAAACTAGCTATACAGGGCTTTAGCTCTATAAAAATAACTGTGGGTAGCTCATAGTTCTGGAGGAGACATGTCACCTGTTTCCCATGCCGCAGAGAAATGGAATGATGAAAGTGTAAGGCTTGCTCTAAGTGACCTCCGAAGTGGATGCACGCATGGTCCACAGAAGGTAACATTAATATAGCAAGACTCTACCAGAACCCTTGGACATATCATAGCCCCTATAGGCCTCTTGGCATGTCAACAGCCCTCACAGCTGCTGTTGCTAGAGAACCAGATGAACTTGCCCTCAGGGTCATTCTGAAGTAAAGTGTTTCCTAATCTAGCATTACTTCAAATGCAACAAAGCTGGACTTGGCCTCTTGAGATGCATCCTGATTGGCAGCTTTACTTTCAGAGGGTTCAAGTCAAACGAGGATTTCCATCTTGACATCTGCAACTGAATAAGTCGACCTGCAGCAAAGATCAAGCGCCCTGCCTACGGCCCCACCAGTCCTCAGAGCCATCAGTGAGAAAGAACTGCCTGCTAATCACTGTATCTTCTGACAAGGCACAAGGACAAGCGGTCTACAAATGTAAGGAACCTTTCAGTGGGACTGAAAGCAGAAAGTCTAGAGGTAAGAGGCAACACTTCCATAATGTGGTACTTAGGTCTTATGCCAGAGAATGCCTCCCGCTGTCAGGGATATCCCATAGGAAAGATATTAACTCCAAGGATTGGGAACCTCTAAAGAAATAAGGCTAGCCACGCATACCCTGCGCTCCCCATTCTTACTGTACCCCTGTCCTTCTCCACTTGACTCCTACCAGCCCCTTGCTGAGGACCCAGGCAGAGAGGATTGAGCAGTGTTTCTGAAGACAGCCTCACCTTTGTCCTACAATCAGTTTGTTTACAAAGGGGGGGGCTCCCCTCCCTCCAGACTGAAAGCATCTTAGAAACTTAGAGTGGGCATTTCTAACAGGAGCCATTAGTATTAAAATCCAGGCTCTGCTGCCAGGATATCTGCCATGCTAACTCTGGAGGTGTGAACATGAAGCAAAACACAATTTTAAAGACTTGTAACAAGTTCTGAATTCCAGTTTTGCAAGATAAGAGCATGGGGAAGCTGAACAGAGGCAAAGCCTAAGTGGTGCTG
The DNA here is from genome assembly GCA_019843815.1 of Montemys delectorum. Lineage (NCBI taxonomy): Eukaryota > Metazoa > Chordata > Mammalia > Rodentia > Muridae > Montemys > Montemys delectorum. The sequence goes on from JADRCD010215460.1 coordinate 7,547, forward strand.
TCAAGTGCATATGGCAGCACGGCAGCCTATCATTTTGCTATGAGAAGGGTAAATTTTTAAAAATTAAGGAAATAGATATAAACGTGTATAGAAAGGTAGTTTTTAGACCCTTATTGCATAAAATAACAAACCTGCCTAGACAGCAGAATTCCTCAGAATTCCTGCATTTTGTTAAAGGGAACCATTTGCTGCCTTCAACCGCAGGCCTTGGGCCCTAGGGATTAAAAGCTGAATGGGCTCTTTGAGAAAAGATCCCACTAAAACACCTCATAAAAAAGGTAAACTATGTGAAATTGCCTGCAAAGGAAACTGCAGGTGAGGGAGCTTTCTACAATTAATAAAAGATTGGGAGTTGGAGGGATGGGGGGGAGGGGAGACTACGTAAAAAAGTAGACCTGGTAGCTCTACATATAAGGAGTTAGTATTTCTTTGATAAAACCCCAAACGGAGGTAGAGATGTGGGGCTGCCTTGGGAATTCCATAGCACCCTCAGGCTTTCACCCAGAGAGGGAGAGAGCACACACCAAGGCACCTCCACAGGCACTGGAGGGAGGGGGCGGGGGGGGGGGAGAGGGAGGAGAGCCTGAGCAGAAAAGCAAGAGACAGGAAGGACCCTACCTGCTGGGTTGGGGTGTATTTAACAGTATGTGAGTAGTCATAATTATCAATGATGTCCAAGTCCTTCACTGCCTCCCCAGGAAGGGAGCTGCAGAACTGCACGTCGAGTGGGGCTTTTCCAGCTCCCTTGGTATGAACAGTGAAGTGGGTTGGCTTCCCATTTTCCACACCTGAAAGGACACATGACACAGGGAGAAAGGGTTGGTTGGAGAGGTTTCGCTTTTAGAACCAGTCTGACAGGTTCGACAGGACCACTCGGTGGCGGCGGCGGCGGCAGCAGCAGCAGCAGCAGCAGCAGCAGCAGCAGCAGCAGCAGCAGCAGCCAGCCATACACTGCTGCTGCCACATCAGAGCCTCCAGATGGAGATACGCCCCTCTGGGTCTAGACAGAACATAGCTGCAGAAAAGTCAAGGAAGCCTTTCCCACCACCATCTTACCTGCTTTACTCAACCCGGGGCCTTCTGCCTTCACCTTGCTGGCATCATGGGAAGGGTCAACTTTGACTCTGAAAGGACTGGCAGGGATTTCCTGAAGCAAAGACACATGTCTCAGAAGGATAGATCCTAGAGCACTGTCAAGAGTTTAAACTTCCGCCCAAGCCCAAAGGGCAGCGTTTGCCCTAACACACGCTTTAGCAAGCGCTGAGCAACTTCCCTTATTGTAGGCGAAGCCTGCACACACAGGTGCAGATCTGGAACCCCGATAGTACAAACACCCTCATATCTTGATACCAGATGTTTGGGGACAAAGGATTAAAAGAAGTACTACTCAGAATAAAGTAAAAACCAACAATATACAAGGGTTAGGAGGTAGGAAATGTCCTCTAGGAGTGGAGGTGGGCTGAGGAGTGAGAAAGGAGTAACCACAATGAGAGTGACTATAGTTGTTCACAAAGAATTAACAGGCTGTCAGAATGGAAGTAGATTAAATTAATTAGGCCATGCCAATTTAAGATCATTAACTTGAGGCACAGTCTGTTCTCCTGAGCTTCCTAATTTTTATATAGTTAATTTTGATCATTAGAATTTCAAAATGCCTGGTTTCAGAGTACCCCTCACAGGACTACCATTAACACATAGCCGGTGCTTCAAAAAGCTCTTCTATAAAAGTTTAAGGGCAGAGACCAGAGTTATTGCTAAGAGGTCAAAGTGAAGTGCATCTAGAAGTTGCCTAACTTTTCAATCAAAAGCTTAGCGAATGCTTTAACAAGTCAGTTTCTGCTAGGGTCCTGCTTTTAGCCAGTGACAGAGAAGAGAGTGGAAATCCAGCTTGGCACCCCACCCCACCCCTTTTGGTTTTAAGAAAACAGAGAAACTGAACACAGTTCTCCAGGCACTTTTCTCAGTTGCTAAACAAACAACAACCACCCAAACAGGAGATATACAAAAGGCTCATTTCATTCTGTCCCTTGTAGGCCCCAACATACCTCAGATGCAAAGAGAACTTTGATAGTATATCGCCCAGGGGCAGGAGGCACGTATTTGACAGTGAATGTGTCATTGGCATTGTGAATAATGTCAAAATCGACATCTTCCTCATCGTCACTTAAAACTCGGGCATCACACTTGATACCAACACTGACATCACCTGGAACAGACCGGCTTATTAGAACACGGTTTGCAAGCAACAACGTGTCTTGTACAGTCACCTCCAGCTTGGGCTAACATTCCGCAAGAGCGACCCAAGAAAGGGGAGGTAGCAAATCAGAGTTTTGGAAAAGGACGCACAGAGGATTAGCTAAGATATCACCACAGAGCCAACATAGCTCATTAGGAAAGTTCTCTGCCCTCCAATGTTATAAAAATGTTCTTCTGAAAGGAGAGACAATCAGTGGGGTGGATGAAACCTAAGCTTACCTTCCCCAGCCTCTGTGCAATCCACTGTGAAGTGAGTAGGCTCATTTGCCTTCAGACCACTCCTTTCCACTCCTGGTCCAAACACTTTGACCTTTTGGGGATGGCTACCTTGCCCAATGTTGACCTAGAAAAGACATGAAACCAGAAAATACATTATATCAAAAGTATCCCTTCCTTGAGGTCCAGCATAAGACTAGAAATGGCCGTTTTGTAAGTCTATAGAGTATTTTGTCCTTTAGGACAAGTCTCTTTTCAGGGTCTACCCAGAATGGGTTCTTTCCATACATCTGCCTTGGCCATCTGTATATAAAGTGCAGACTCAACACACAGCCAAGGTTTCTCATATGATCAGGATGGGCCTCACAACTTACCCTGTAGGGGCTGTGTGGTATGTTCACACCTCCCCAGACCACAGCTATGGTGTGCTTGATAGCTTTAAGTGGGGTATATGAGCAGGCATATGTGCCATCCATCCGACTCTTCATCTGGATGTCAATGGGCTGGCCTTCCCCATCCTGCAAAAGAGGCAGAGTGTTCCCCACAGTGTTTCCACCAAAAAGGGGGTCACTGTGGCTTCTAGAGACGGTCAAGATACTACCAATTTACCTTAGTAAATCATACAGCAACTGCAACGTGCTATATACTTCCAATGCACAGACCATAGGTAACAACAAATAAACGCAAAAGTCCCCCCAAATGCGATAGGCCTCACTAGCTTGCTTAGGATGATCTTGATGTCTTGGGCCTCCTAATTACTAGGGATCGTGTACAGGCTGCTGTGGCCAATTTCATTTATTCACTTGTAATTACTAAGAATAAATGCTATCGCTGCCTCCACTCAGCACTTTATTTAAATCCCAGAGTTGAAGTCCTTTGGCTAATTTTAACTAAATCAGATAAGCAATAATCTGAATTTTGTTTACAAAACTATTAGTAATTATATAGACTCAGCCAAACTGAAAGACATTATAGAAAAATCTGAAACAAAAAAGCCTTCCTTTGGGGCTGGTGAGATGGCTCAGCAGGTAAGAACACTGAATGCTCTTCCAAAGGTCCTGAGTTCAAATCCCAGCAACCACATGGTGGCTCACAACCACCTAAAATGAGATTTGATGCCCTCTTCTGGTACCTCTGAAGACAGCTACAGTGTATAATAATAAATAAATCTTTGGGCTGGAGCAAGCAGGGACTGAGCTAGTGGGGTCTACTTGAGAGAGTGGGCCAATGAGAGAGAGATGGCCGATGGGAGCGAGCAGGACAGACCGGAGCCTAACAACCAGATGAAGGCTCACAACTATCTGTACAGCTACAAATACATAAAATAAATAAATCTTAAAAAAAAAAAAAAAAAAAAAAAGCCTTCCTTTAACAGAGCATGAATCACCAGTACCATGAGAAATGTCCCACTTTGCACCCGTTCATGAAGTCCTCATGTCACTGTGCAGGGGAGGGCTGAGGACCAGATACACTGAACATTACACCTCCAACCTGACAAGTGCAAGTGGCCCCAGGCCCAGATACTTACCTGAGCCAGTATCTTTAAGGGAGCATTCCCAGCATCCTTAGGGTCCACGATGAATTCAGCTGGGTTGTTGATAGTACAACCAGATTTCTCCAAACCTGGCCCATATGCTTGGACCTGAGGCGAAAAACGAAAAATGTTTTTTTTTTTTCCCCTGAGTTAAAGAATGGGATGGAGGGATGGGTGCACAAAATGTCTGGTCTTTAGTTAAGGATGAAAATAGGAAGTAAAAATGTAAAGTAGGTTGAAAACTTAAACATCACTACTAACTGTTATTGAAGGAGAAAACACTCTAAAGCAAAACCCAAACTAACCCATCTACCCGCTGTACTCATCCCAGAAGCTCTGGGAGAAGACACTCTCATTCCTGGTCCATAGAGGAAAACGCCAAGAGTCAGAGAGGTTCACTACTTTCCCAGCATCACAAAAGTCCTAAGGGGTCCACATCTGCCCTCAGATCTAACCAGTTCCTGTCTGCCATAGGGAAGGCAGGGTAGAAGAGTGAGTGTGCTCACTAGATCTGGGTTGTAGTCTCCTGTGGCAGGGTGGATGAAAGCCATGTATGGGCTGTCCTTGATGTCTTCGTCGTCGCACATGATGTGAACGGCATATTCTCCAGGCTCCTTGGGCCAGTATTTGACATCACATGAGCCATCATTCTGATCGTCATACTCGATCTTGGCTTGGGAAGGGCCTTCAATGGCAAATCCTAGGGGATGGAACGAAAGGGTCTTCCTGGTTACACATGGTGAGAATTATCTATCCTAAGCTACTATCATCTCCTCTTCTTTGCCTCCTGGAAAGCAAATAATGAGCAGAAAATTGAAATCAAGCATGTCCTTTTTCAATAAAACCAAGCCACTGGCTCTGAACTAGAGGTGGAAGCATCAGACTGGATGTTTCTTGTTTTCAGATGACATAAGAGTGGGAAGGAGGTGTGTGTGGTGCAGGGGTACACGAGGACCAGAAAAACCCTTCTATTGAATATATTAGCAATGGGCTGGTGAGATGGCTCAGAGCGTAAGAGCACTGACTGCTCTTCCGAAGGTCCTGAGTTCAAATCCCAGAAACCACATGGTGGCTCACAACCATCCATAATGAGATCTGACTCCCTCTTCTGGTGTGTCTGAAGCCAGCTACAGTGTACTTATTTATAATAATAAATAAATCTGCGCTGGAACAAGCGGGGCTGAGTGGGGCTGACTGGAGCAAGCAGAGGTCCTAAAGTTATTTCCCAACAACTGGATGAAGGCTCACAACTATCTGTACAGCTACAGTGTGTACTCATATACATAAAATAAATAAATCTTTAAAAAAAAAAAAAAGATACAGCAACATATGCCTAAAGCCTTAAACCAGTACTTGTTTGTCTAAACCCATTTCTGAGTTTTATCTGAATAAGTTAAGTGAGGTTGTACACCTAGCATTGTAGCATTGTTCATATAACAAGATCTTGGATATAACTGGAAAGCCTAAGAATAGAGTGAAACATACCAAAACCCCACAGAAGTCATGGGAAGTAAAGGGGTTACCTCCACTATCTGGGGCATAAAGATATAAAGATATGAGTGTGCTACAGGAAAAAGGCCTAAAAGAAGACTAAAAGTTTAATTACTTCCTTAAACTGCAGGTATATTCCAAAGTAATTAATGTTTCTACTGGTAGAAATTACATATAATTTCTAATTTTTTTTCCTTTTATTTATTGCAATACCTAAGTAGGTGTCAGTAAAATATAGCTCACTGGCCAAATCCAGCTCCCTGCCTATTCCTCTAGAGTGTGTTACAGGAATGTAGGCATACCCACTCATTTATGTATTTAATGACTGCTTCAAAGCCACAATGGTAGAGTCACATAATTGTGACAGAGATCATGTTGCACACAAGGTGAAAATACTGGGTATGTGTCTAGAAAAAGCCTGGCTTCTAATCCATCAATGATCCCACGTTTTGTCAGACATCCACTTAAAATATATTCAGTTATGTGCCAAATAATATATTTACTTTTTCAAATGTGAGCACGATGTGCCGAGTCATCTGTGTAAGGGTCAGTTACCAGGACTTGTCTACGATATTGTATGTGCTGTTCTGCATGCCGCCACCCCGCTCCCAGGAAATGGGGAAGAAACAATCGTGTCACAGGCCTTGGACAACTGAAAGCAAGAAGGAAAATAAGAACTAGAACTCCGCAGCCTCCACAGGAGGCTCTGGGTAGCCAGGAGGCCAGGAAGCCCATGGGAGGTTCAAACGCTAGGCACCTCATGACTCTCAGCCTTGCAGAAGCGGCTGGGCAGCGGCCTCTACTTACCCAGAGTCCCAACCTCGGAACCAATGGATTCCACCACAAAATCTGCTGACCGGCCAACAATGCCACCGTGGAGTCCGGGACCCCACGCACGGACTTTCTGCACGCCTGCTTCAGGGCCAACCTGAACATCAAAGGGGCTAGAAGGAAGGGAGAGAAGAGGATCGTAGAAGGGATTACTATAACCATGAGCTCTTAGCATGACTCTTTCCACTTGCCTGATCTCTTGTACAGAGGCTGAAGCTCTAAGCAAGTGTCTTCCCCCACACTGGTCACCCCCACAACCAGCCATTGTTACGTCAACAATATAATGTAATATGGTTGCTTCGGGAGCTGGGGGGTCACCGGGCTGTCACTCAAGCAACACACTTGCTCTGCCTGGCTCCTTAGTGAGTGATCTTTTAGTAGGCAGGGCCCTCTAGGGTGGGAGCCTTAAAGACAAGAATATCCACATTTCTCTTTCTCCTACCTATGCTATAACAAGAAAAGTAGTTTGAATAGGCTTCATCTCATCCATAATTGATCAAGCATGCTTTAACTTTGGCAAGGGAAGTTTCCAATAAGTGTGCTCAGATGCCGAAGACCCTGTATAAGAGGTCCCCTTATGTATAAAATAGTCCTCCGTTTTATTTTCTTACGTTTCAAATGTGGCCTGCAATGTATCATTTTGAGATTAATAGTGGCCCCGAGCTTGGTCATGATGCCTACATTAGTCTTTTCGCTTTATCTCACCATATAGGCATTATGTCATCTAACGCCACAAGAAGGGGAAGTCCAACACAGTATGGTATAGTTCATTAAGACCATATTCACGTAACTTTCATTCTGCTGCTCCGTTGTTGTTGCTATCAGTCCCCTATTGTGTCTATTTTATAAAATTAAACTTTTTCATGGGTGTGCAAGTCTAGAGGGGGGAACAAAAACCACACAGCACATGACACTGCCTGGGGTTGGTTTCAGGCATATATTTATGGTTTTAGAAGGTAACTTTTATGGACAAGGGAGGACTACTATAATGCTCAATTATTTCTCAAGACAAACAATGTATTCAAAGTTTAAACTGCACTCAGGAGAGCGACAGAGCACAGGGGTCCAAAAAGGAAACTGCAACAGCCCCAGGCAACGCTGCGGCCAGGGGTCCCTTGTCCCTGATGGTATTCACATAGATGGGTTTCTATGTAAACCATAGCCGACTGTGCCCGTGGCATCCGTGAACAGAGGCATTCATTGAAAAGGAGAGCTTCAGCTTATATAAGGCTGTATAGACACACAGCCCATTTGCTCTCTATTACAGCTCTTTCTGGTTTCCCTGCCTCCCACCAGGCACAAACCACCAGCTTTTGATTTAAAGCAGGGCAGCTGAAACCACAGTGACTTTCTGCTGCTTTTGAGAGTAAGCCAAGTGTCTGCGCTGCTCTGAAAAGGCAGGGCGGTGGGGGGGTGGCGGGGAGAGGGAAGCTTTCAACAAAGCCGATCTCTCTTCCCTCTGGCAGCCTGGGAGGCAGTGGGCTCCTGTGAGCCTGTCACAAGCTGAACATACCTCTGGACGAGGCCCATCTCCAACCGGGACTCACCTCTTTGGAATGTGGTGTCCCCCCCAAGTAACTGCAACGCTGTATTTCCCTGGTGTGCTGGGGTAGTACTCAAACGAGTAGACCCCATCCAGAAAGCCCTTCTGCTTGACCAGCTCCTCCAGGCCCTCTGTGGAAAGCAAGCAAGCACATGGCCTTTGCAGCATAATCCTTGGCTTACAAGGAGAATCCCCACAGAACACAGGCAACATACAAAAATGAGACTGAATGTGAGATCTCCCTCAAAAGCTGGGAGAGGTTTCCAAAACTAAAAGCAGAGCCATCTCAGCCTCCGAGAGGGAGAAATGGAAGACTTCCCAGCTAGCTGGCTTCAGAAAGCTCTCGGCTGCTGGAGGCTGAGGTCCCAGACCAGATGGGTTGTTTGCCATGTCTCTGTATTTCCCAACAGTCCCAGCTGCCTTCCAGCCCCCATCTCACTCTCCACCCCCACTGCCCCACAAACACTGGAAAGAGAGGTCATCTTTATGATTACTGTCTTGGACTAAGCACCTTATGAATCTTTTCCTGCGGGACCATAAAAGAAGAAAGTCCTTATAAGCTATCTATGAGAAGACAGATTTTTAGGTTCTGTACACAACTGTGGATCTAGCCATCAGGCAGAAACTTGTTTTATGTTGTGAGGCAAGAAAGGTCTCCGAGGTTAGAAAAGAACACCTCTCTGGCTCCTGTTGCAACACGCTGAGCAGGGTAGTGGACTGTGGGTGGATGGGTGGATAGCCGCAGAGCTACTTGCACTTGGCTTTAGGTCTGGGCAGTCTAGAACCTTGGCTACCCTTGGGGCAAATCCTTCTCCAAGGCTCTGAGCTCACATAGGAACTTCCTGGACTCAGACTAATGCCAATTCAGAGGACAAGAGAAACACAGTGTAGGAAGCACAGGCCTCTACAAACTTAGAACTAAAACCAAGTGCTCGTGTACGCCTGCAGCTAGGCCTTCAGAGCTGCCTCTCTGTTCCTGGGAAGACGTGAGATGGGAGATGCTGACCTCATGCCTCCTGTCTCCATCCAAAAGGAGGAAGGAGGACCAGGGTACTGCAGAAACATAACCCTCTGCCAACTACCTACAAAGACAACCATTCTAGGGCATTCTATTCTCCTATAAGCAGCAATCATATTAATGCAGTAATTGACATAATTTCATAGTCTATAAAATATAAAGGATACTGGAGAAATCATTGGCTTTTAACACTGTGCTTGTATTCTAGATCAGAAAATCACAATCCATGTGACTCTGTAAGAATCTTCCACTTTATGCCTAAGTCTCTTCAACGAAGTGGGGGTGGAGGGGGAGGGAGAGGGAAGGAGAGAGAAATATGTTGTCCCAAAAGCAATATTTCTCCAATTTCCTTACAGCTTTGTTTCCTATCCCAGAGATCTTAATATATATAAGGCTGTCAAAACACTCACTCGCCTACCTATATCCAGGGCAGATGTTACAACTCAATCACTGCTCCCTTCTCTAAAGAACACAGATGGGACTCAAAAGCTCTCTGTCACAGCTCTCTGGGAGATACCAATCAGGACTGACCATTGGATATTACCAATAAATATATCATGACTGAAAAACTAGCTAAGGTTTATTTGAGATAAATACTTACTAGGGCCCTTCACAGTTACACCAAGCTCTCCACTTCCTGCAGCCTTGGTATCCACCTTAAAGTCTGCAGTCTCCCGGATCCGGACACCTTTGGGCTGCAGGCCTCGGCCACTGGCCCTGCAGGCATTTGGGTTGCAGGCTGCAAACAGAGTTTTGACATCAGTTCAACCTTGTAATATTTTGCAAAAGAAAATTAAGGTAACTTGGGCCCACCCCACCCCTGCCAAGAAAATGTTTGCTTTGCACAAAGAGCATCCTGCAGTTAATGCCAAGGGTCCTGCTCAGGAAGCACACCAGCTAGCAAAGAAGGACACAGCATGACTTTGTCCAGCCTCACCACACAAGCGCTGGGCAAAAGTTATTTTGGCAACACCAACGGGAGAACAGCGAATCCATACCGCGGTGCTCCTGGTACTGCCTTTTTAGCCTTTTATGAGCAGAGCGGGGGTTAAGACTGACTGCCGAACACTACCCCGACCTCGCTGCCACACTCAAGGTCCAGTGACTGGGAAGCTTACGCTTTTATAAGTCTACTTGGAAAATGCAGTGCTTGAAATACCCATCTGAGCTCCAAAGCATGGGCCAGACATTTCTGAAGATCCAGACATGGCTGCTGTCTTGGACGTGAACAGCCAGGCAAAATAACAAAAAGCTGAAAATGTGCCCTCAGCCAAAGTGGCTGTGACAAAGCTCTGGCCATCTACGAAGGCAAGCCTCAGCTGAAAATGCCATGGCTGACATGCTTTCTGGTCTCCTTTAAAAACTGCAAGGAACAAAAACTAAGAACTATGATGATGGCTAACATTCTTTACTTGACAGAGCCATGGAACTACTCTTCCAAGTGGGGTCAGGGAGGAGGCTTAGAAAGAATCTTCCTAGAGATCCTTTGCCCAGCATGGACAACTTTCTCCTTAAGTAGAAACGGGAAGTTGATGGGTACAATGTCCTATTGTCTATGCATTGGCTTTTCCTCTCCAAACCTCGCACAGCACATACAAGCCCTTTATACAGGGCTCCAAAAGTGGGTGGAAGGTAGGTGCTCGCTAGATAAAACCTCCCTGTTGGTTATGTGGCAAACCATTATCCCTCAGAGGGGAGCACAGACATCCTTGCAGTTAGAGATCAAGTTGGATTGTTCATGGAAGAACACAGTATACGGTGGTACTTAGTAGCCAGGAACATTGGTTTTCCACTGTTAAAGACACCTAAGTATGTGTGTATTGAAGGTTTAAGGATGGAAGCCATGGTCCTATACATGTTAGGTAAGCACGCTATCACTGAGTCCTTTCTTAATTTTGAGACAGGCTCTCACGAAGTTAACTGTCATGTGGCCCAGGCGGGCTCTGAACTTGTGATTCTTCTGTGTCAACCACCTAGAGGCTGAAACTAGAGGCTTGTAAGAGCAGGCCTGGCTAAAGCTTCTTTCAGGGTCAAGTCATTACAACAGAGGGCGGTAAATTAAAAAAAGCCAACTGTGCCAGAATGAATAAGGCAATCCATGAAAGAGAGATTAGGAATCACTAGAATGAAGAAAGCTATCCCGAATCATCTCTTTCCTTGG
>JADRCD010215460.1:19660-33828 GCA_019843815.1 Montemys delectorum
GAGAGAGAGAGAGAGAGAGAGAGAGAGAGAGAGAGAGAGAGAGAGAGGGACGGCCTCTAACACCAGGGCAAATACATGCTCCTGGTTGCAGAGGGATTCAGCAGAGCAGTTACCAGCACGTCAATGGACACTATGGTTCTATTGAGACCTACAATGCCAAAGCCTCAGTGACTCCACCTGCCAACCGGGGGCAGACTTGGATGGGCTGATGCAGCTGGGCTGAGTGCCAGACAGCCAGTAAAGTGCCTGGACTATAAAGACCTGCTGCTGCCAAGCTTGTTCCTGGACACTAAAACCAGCACACTTCAGTCTCTGCACACAGATTCAATAGCCCGTATAGAAAAGAGCTTGAACAAAAAGATCTTGCTATAATAAGGTTGTAAAGGTGGTGGTCGTGGTGTGTGGCTTAGTGTGTGTGTGGTTTATGTGAGTGTCAGCCATATGTGTGCAGGTGCCCATGGAAGCCAGAAGAGAGCATCAGAAGCCCTGGGGCTGGAATTATAGGTGGAGCAGAGTCGCTGGCGTGGCTGCTGGAAGCAACACAGATCCTCAGGATGCCCAGGAGGAACTGTTCACCACCGAGCCTTATCTCCAGCCCGTCTCAGATACATGTTTAAAAATATTTGCACAGACTTTATTGGCTGACCTCCCTAATCTGAAAACCTAAAATCTGAAATGTTCTACCTAAAATATTTAGAATCATGTTAGTGCACAATTTTTTTTTTCCCCTCTGGATTTTGAAGTAATCTAGTTTGCTGATTAGGGATCCTCCATCTGTGGTACAGCCTGGACTTACAATGTTCCCTGAAGGTACAAGCGTTTGAAAATGTGGGACCTAGTGGAAGGAAGTCAGGTCACTGGGAGCTTGCTCTGTAAAGGACTGCTGAGGTCCTAGCCTCTCTCCATCTCTTCTTGGCTTCACAGCTCCCTTGTGGTAAGCAGCTCTTTTGCCATATGTAACAAGCTCACTGTAGATACACAGCATCACCACAGGCCCAAGAGAAACCAGGCCAAGTGATCACGGCTGTGAGCCCATATAATCTCCTCATCTATTAATGTGATCATTTCAGATGTTTTGACACAGGGAGGGAAGCAGAGGAACACAACTTGTGTTAGCACTAATATCCTGAAGGCGAAGTACCACTTCCTACTGAAGGAATCCTGGCAGGAGGAGGATAGAGGGAGCCCAGGTCTGTCAGTCTCCATGCCAGGTATAGTTGGCCAGCACTTACCTTCCCCAATTTGTACACCAAAGGGACTCTTGGGAATGGCGTCCCCAGCAAAGGAGACCTTGATCACATGGGGGCCAGGCTGCACTGGTTTGTAGACACATCTATACACCTGGTTTCCTCTGTCTTCCACCAGCAGGTCCACACTGTTCTTGCCCTGGGGATCCTCCACCTCAACGCCAATGTCACCCACACCAGCTCCTGTGAAAAGAATGGCCATTCCATGAGTACCTCTTCCCCTTCTGAAAGCTTGTTGCCAACCAGTGTAAAGGGCAAACAGAGGGGGTCACTCAGGCAAGGCTGCACCAACTGTATCAACTGTCATTATTTTTCTTAAAAAAACAAAAACAAAAACTAACTGAAAAGAAAGCTGCCAGGTGGTAACTCATGCTTTTAATCTCAGCATTCAGGAGGCAGATGGATATCTGAATTTGAGGCAAGCCTGATCTACACAGCAAGTTCCAGGGCAGCCAGAGCTACACAGAGAAAGCCTGTCTCAAAACAAACAAACAAACAAACAAAAAACAAAACAAAAGAAAGCTAAGAAATCAATATTATTTATCTTATTCATTTGTACAGCCCATTTCTCCCAGTTTTCCATAAATCTTGGTCTAGCACATAAATGGTAAAACTTAGTGTAGACTGAAATAGTGGACTACTTCTTGATCAGGGACACGAGTGAAGATATATAAAAATCCAACTAACTCATGAGAAAAAGTTGTTTCATTAATTTAAAAGACAAAAGGTTTGGGTACCCAGATCCTCCAGAGGATTCTGTGTTGTTAGACCTTGCAAGACCATCAAAGGTCAAAACCATGGAAGAGTGATACATTACCAGCTGTGTAGATATCAAAATAGGTAGGCTTATTGGCAATGTTCCCTGTAGCTTCCAACCCTGGGCCTTTCGCAGTGACTTTGCTGGCATCTCCTTGGGCTTTGTCAACGTTCACTTCAAATGGGCTCTTAGAAATGTGCTGTCCTGCAAAGAGGACTATGACCTACAGGTGACAAGAGAGGTGACAGCTTCTCCCTGGATGGCAAGAATACTATTCAACCCCACACACAACCTTTTTTCACCTTCCTTTGGACTGTATACCCAAAGGTGAATGGCAGGCAGCACCAGCCCTGAAATTAGGGAAAGTGGCCAGAACTGAATCACTACCTGGACCCACCAGCCATATGGCAATGCTCATGATATCAATGGTCTCAACCCGAAAGTACTTACATCAGATGCACTTGGGTAGGGCACCCCCTCCCTCCCAATTGTGTTTGGTTCTAACCCAGGTCTCTGAGCTATCCAGCCTCCAGTTCCAGGCAGTCCAGGTAGTGTCAGACATGGGATCTTGTAGCATGGGGCTCAGGTGAGACCAGTCATTGGCTGGCCACGCCCCCAAGTCCTGTGCCACTATTACCCCAGCACATCTTGCGGGGTGCTTGGCCCTTCTAATGGAAAATAAGCAACCACATATACTTAGATCTCTAGGCAAGGGGTTTCTTTAGTAACGCAGAAAGGATCACTGCACTCTCAGAATAAAGTTCATCATCCCAAGATTTCAAAGACAGAGTTAGATTTTTCACGGACTAGATTATTTCCAGGTAAATATGTTTGAAACAAAATATAATGACTTCTGTCTAAAACATTAGCAAAACTTTCTCATCCTGGGATATTTTAAGAGAACTGGACTGGATTTCCTATGAATCCATTAATTATTAATGAATTAATTAGTTTTAAATGTTCTCTTTTAAGATTTCATTTTCTTAGATTCATGGAGTTCTGGAGTAAGAAGAATCCTGGTGAATTCACAAAAGCTCAAGGCAGAAATTCAGAACCTGTCTTAAAGTCTGAGCATGCCAATAAGAGGATTACATCCCCCCCCCCCCCCCCGGTGGCAAAGGCTCTCTTCCAATGGAAGATACATTCCTAGATTACCCACTTGTTGTAGCCCATGCTCTTAGCTCTTGCCCTATGGAACCATGCTGCAATGGTCTCAAATGGAGCTTGATAGGATGCTGGAATGAAGGGCCTGGAAGCTGGATCCCTGCCATTCCTCAGAAGCTGAGCATATTCCTTGCTACTGCTATAGTGTGTGAACTTCTGTGTCCTCTCGGCTCAAGACCAGTATACAAGTAAGCCCATCACAAAGAGGAGTGAGTAAGAAAGCATTCAGGACAGGGGCCTCAGTTTATTCACTACACTATCTATACTCCAGACAGACAGCTTCATTCTGTAGGTACCCGTGTGGAATTAGGGGGAGGAAATCAGAACACCATGAATGACTCCCCGGGGGAATATAGTCAACGGAGATGTGCTATCTAATGCCAAGTCTGATTTACTAAAGATTCTACTTTTTTGATAAATGAGATTGCATAATCTTAATCTAAGTCACTTTATGGCTTTTGCCTAGTATGCTAGAGAGCCTACATTCCACACCCAGCACTGTACAAACACTGCCAACAAGGTCACTTCTCTGCCTAAGACCTTTCTTTAACAAGCCCAAGGACCAGACCATGCCTCGGCCATGGTGCCTTGTCTTACTTTGTGAAGCCCGGTGACTTTGGGCAGATATTCCACAGAGTATGTCTTGTTCTTGTCACTGTCTGGGGTCACATGTGCCTAGAAGAGAAGGTTATCATCAATTAGAGAAGGAATGGTATGAATCAGTATGAAGCAGATTCACTTGATCATTTATTGGCTTGGTGACTGTTACACGTGTAGAAGATGCCAGACTTGGTCTTATGAACAAAAATAAAACAAGAAGTTGGGCAGAGAACCCGCCCCAGAGGAAGCTAGACGATATGTCAGAGTATTTATAAGTTTAGATCGTGTTAGGATCAGATCAAAGGCCAAAAGATGGTCATAGAGGAAAATCAGGACATCTCAATTAACAAGTCCTGTGTCTCATCCCAAGCATCATTTACTTCATCAAACCCTGTGTTTGTGTTAATCACTGAATACTGCACTCAAGGCACAGCTCTTAGGCAAGCTGCTTTAGGCACTGCGAGCCTCACGGTCCTTTGGCAGCATTTTGGATGAGCACTGTGAGGACCTGAAGATGCAGTCTCTGGACTCCTGACTGGTCCAGTGACTCTGGAGGGAGACGGCATCCTCCAGCGTACCTCTTCCTTGTTTCCTTCTGGGTCCTCAACAAACACCATCACATCTCCTTGTCCAGCGCTGATGGTATCTACCGTGAATTTGGCTGGCTGCTTCACCATGTTTCCAGTGGGTTCGATTCCTGTCATGAGTTTACACAGTAAATTTTAAGTTGGGTTGTGTCTATAACCCACTATGTCTTTTTCTTTTTCTTCTTCTTCTTCTTCTTTTTTTTTTTTTTTTTCACCAAACTGAGAGGTGGGACCCAATCTTATTATTCCCATGTAGGAGATGGGAACAAACTACCATGAAAAGAATAGCCAGATAGGTTCAAACACTTATTTTCTCTTCATGTTATCTATCTGATGGCCAATTCTAAAATATTCAAGAGTTTCACATAGTGGTCCACATAACAGTGAAAACGCACCTTAGTGGTAGCTAGCAGTAGGGCCTGCCTTTGTAAGGCCATGCATGAAAAGGAAGTTGCATATTTCTATAAATAACACTGTATATATACTTTTAAAAAAATATACTCCCCTATTATTTGCAATTAGACTTTTAATTTTAAGATGGTTAAACAATAATAAGCAGACTCAAAAGACCAATACCCCATATTTTTCTCATATGTGAAATCTAGGCTTATATATAAATAATATGAAAAGTAGAAACAAGACCTTATGGGAAAAGGAGTGTTCAGAAGGAAACAAATGAGTAATGGGGTAGAACAAGTCAGATCTGTATGCTTTCTCTAGTACACAGAACCTAGATAGTAAAAAGTTAGGTGAAGAGCTAGAGAGATGGCTCAGCTGTTAAGAGTACTTGTTACTGTTGCAAAAGACCTGGGTTCCAGTCCCAGCACCTACATGCTGGTTAACAACCATTTATAACTCCAGCTCCAAGGGAATGGAAGACCTCTTCTGACTTCCTTAGGCACCAGGATTTGGCGGTGGAGAGGAGAGGAATTGCAATGGGGGGGACAACATGAACAAAGAATGATGATTTACATGTATGAAGATGACTACAATGGGGTAGGGCAGGGGAGAGAACGAGGAGGGAGAGAAACAGGGAGAAGCACGCTGGGCCAGAAGCTTGGCTGGTAGACTGCTTGCACAAAGCTATGGGCCAGATCCCCAATACTACCAGGCTACATAGTGAGTCTGACACCAGCCTGGGCTACATGAGACCCTAGAAGAAAGGGGGGTGTTGAGATAAACCTACTATTTTGGACAGACTCCAATACAGGCAGGTATAAGAAATGACTCTTTTTTTCAGTATACCTTAAAGATAGCTGCTCTCCCATGTTAATTCTGGAAGTATTCAAAATAGCTAAGATATGGATTCTGCCTAGGAACCCATTAATAGACAGAAACAAAAAATATGACACAATATAATATAATAATATAATATATAGACACAATATAATAATATTCAATTATAAAGGAAAGTGAAATTCCACTATTTGGTGTAAAAAAGAACAGATGCGGAGAACATTATGTAAAGCAAAATAAGCCAGAAGCAGAAAGGTAAGCACTGTGTGTTCTTTCTCAAATGTGGAAGTTAGAAAGTCAACCTGAATGTAGAAAGTACTTATTTGGGATTGGGAAGAAGGGGCTGGCTGGACAGAAAGAGCTGGGTTGAGTTTGAAGAATATACAATTCATACACACAAGTAATTTTACCCTGAACCTACTAATATATTCAATCAATTTTAATAGAAATGTAACAATGGACTGAAGAGACAACTCCGTGGTTAAGAGCACTTCCTGTTCTTCTACAGGGCCTGATCTCAGTGTCCTCACCACTCACATCAGATGGTTCATAACCATCTACAGCTCAGATTCCAGGGGATCCAGTGTCCTCTTCTGGCCTCTGCAGGCACCTGTACTCATGTACACATACCCACAGAAGCACGTAGATAAAAAATAAATAAAAGAAATCAACTATTATACTTAGAAAGCATACAAAATGCTGACCCAGCTCCCTCAGTGGTAGCAATGGTGCAACGTGATGATACTTATCATGACCAGAGTACTAAAAATGATATGGTCAAGACACAGAGCATTTCAAAACCATAAGAATCCCTCGTGTTGCCCTTTTAGGAGTTCCACCCACTTCCCTTCCACCCCACCCTCTTCTTATCCCCGACAACCACTAATCTGTTCTCCATCTCTGTAATTTTACCATCTCAAGAATGTTACATAAATGGAATCATATATTAGGCAACCTTATGGTATCGGTCCTTCTCACTGAGAATCCCACCCATTCACGTGGGCTGCTGATGCTTTTTCACTGATGAGTAATGTTCTACGCTATGTGGCTGTTTACCCTCTCTCCACCGAGGGACGTCTGGGTTATATCCGGCTGTCTATCATTTCCAAAGCTGCTATAAACGTTCAGACATAGGTTTTGTGAGAATTTAAATCAAATGTAAAGTTTTATGTCTGTATCTTCCTCCTAATGGTTCCTTACATGGAGCTCCTAAAATGCCCTGTGATGTCCAAGTGGTCCCGAGGTGGCAATGACCAATTCATGATACATGGCTCCTAAGCTTCCTGGAATTTCCTGGGTTGATAAACTTTTGGTGGGAAACTCAATTTGGAGTCGTCACCAGTACAAAGCCAGGGTTGAGAACCTAGAAGTTTCTGTGTTCTTCCAGAAATGTGGCCCATCCCAACTCTCAGGATCTCTTGAACCTCAGGATATAGAGCAGTTTTCCTCCTAAAATACTGCCAGGACACTTGGTTATTTCCTGAGCTCCAAGTTACTGGCTAGCCTAAGCAGGTCACAGGAAGCTCAGATTTGGAGCCCAGTGAGACAGAAATTGTAAATAACTCCAGACCCACTACTTGAACTAGTGTCCAGTGCTGATTAGAGAGACTGAGACTTTGACTTTCATTCAATTCCTCTGCAAATGTCAAGCAGACAGCTGTGAGATGGACGGACTATGAGCCGTTCAGCTGCCATTCACAGAGAACGGGAAAGGCAGTCAATGGGAAAAACCTACTCAATTTGCTGGACAGAAACTAAGTATGGGGAGAAGACCAGCAGTTCAGCTGTGGCTGAGATAGGCCAGGGCCAATGCGTGCCACTGCTGCCTTGCACAAGATTTACACGTGTACTGGTAGGATTCTATTGTTTGAGACTGAGATCACCGGCTCTTTGCTCACTATGGCAGCATATATATATTTAAAACGAGAATGACATAGAACGTCTGGACCACTTCACATCAGCAATGTAGGGGTCCAGGCAAGGTTTCTCTACATACAGATACATACATATATATTTAAGACTTGAAACTTTTTTGGGGGGGTTGCTTTTTTAAATTTTTGATGAAGTTGTAATGTTTTCCTTCTTGTGCTTTTGGTGTCAAATCTCAGAATTCTTTCTTTCCTAACCCAAGAATTTCAGATTCTTACTGTTTTCCCTCTCGGGTGGTTTAGACGCCTGTTGTATATTTAAGTAATTCGGTTTGAGCTGATTTTTGTGTTAGGTATGATTCTACTTTTTAAAGCTATTTATTTTGTGTGTACGGATGTTTATTCCTATATTTCTGTGTATCACATGTGTGCCTGGTACCCATGGATCCCTTGAGACACTTCAGCCACTTCATGGGTACTGGGAATTGGACCCCGATCCTCTGGTAGCACAACCAATGTTCTTAACCACTGACCATCTCTAGCTGCTTGGGCATAATTTTTTGTTTATTTGTTTGTTTACAACAGGGTTTCTCTGTGTAGCCCTGGCTGTTCTTGAACTCAGAGTTCCACCTGCCCACTGTGCTAGAATTTTCTACCAATGTCAGTACAGATCTGAAGCTGTGCTTCAAACACAGTAGACTGACTCCTTTGTTACACTTCTTTCAAAACCCAAGTACTACAGTTCCTTTGCCTTTCTTCTTTTGACATACACTTGGAATTTTGTTAACACCTACAAAAAAAATCATTTTTTTCCTTTCTTTTTGTTTGTTTTGGTTTTGGTGCTAGGAACTGAGCTCACGTGTGCTAGGCAGGTAGACTGAGGCTGAGTTCATTGCCAAAACTTCAACAGTACTGTGACAGTTCAGGGATAACAAATGTTTTTGTTCCAGTCTCTCTTCTTACTCAGGCCTTTTATTTAGTTCTTTGATTATAAATCCTGATGTGTTTTATTACACTCACACCAATTTTCTTTTCTATATGACAGTAAATGGTGTGCCATTTTAAATTTCAGGATCCACATGTGTATTTTACCATGTAAAACTAGAATATAGTCTGGCACGTCACTTTTGTGCCTAAGAAAGCTTTATTCTCCTTTGGGACCATTTTATTTTATTTTATTTTATTTTATTTTATTTTATCTTATCTTATCTTATCTTACCTTATTTATTTTGAGAGGTCTCACCATGTGGCCTGGCTGGCCCTGAAATCACAGAAACCTGCCTTCCTTTGCCTGTGATTAAAGGTATATGTCACTACACCTGGCTTTTCTCATTTTTAATTGTTAGAGAAAGTCAGTATAGACCAGCACATCGTATGTACATGGGCAGTTTTGTTTCTGGCTTTTCTGCTGCATCCCCATTTCCTACCTAACATCACCATTCAAGTCCCCCTTGAATGTTGCAAGAGCAGGCAGCACCCTGGTCCAGATCTTATCAGTGAAAGGCTGGGTGTGTTCTGAAGTGTCAGGCAGAGTTCTCTACAAGTTCTCTACAGTTACTCTACACTGCCTTGAGGAAGTTTCTCCTTCCCCTTTTTGGAGTCTTATCATGGATGACAGTTGAGTTTTGTCACTTGCTTTTTAATCATCGTTATGACCAACCAGGCTTCTTTATTTCCATTCATTAACCTGTTCCTATAATCTGGCTGATTGTATTGACACGCTTTCTAATAGTGGACCAGACTTACACTGCTAAAAGAAACCTCTCTTAGTCACAATGTGTGATTGATTCACTTTATATGTGTGTGTGTGACCTATATGTATATTGTATATATGTGATGTACAGTATATGTTTCATGATGTGTTTTTATATCTAGTTCACTGGTCTCTGTGTTTTGCTTTGTTTTATTGGCTTTGGTGTTTCATAAAGTGAAGTTGCTACCTCTGCTGGTCTGTTTTTGTCAACTTGACAGAAGCTAGAATCACTGGGAAGAGAGAACCTCAACTGAGGAATTGCTTCCCTCAGCCTGGCCTCTGGGCATGTCTGTGGATTATGTTGATTAATGATTGATGTGGGAGGACCCAGTCTACTGTGGGTGGTGCCACCCCTGGGCAGGTAATGCTGGGTGGTAGAAGAAAGTAGACAGGACAAGGGCAAGCCAGTAAGCATCACCTTACTATGGCCTCTGCTTCAGCTCCTGTGGGGGTGGGGGGAGAGAAGGGGTGGGTGGCCGGGGGTGGGGGGTTGGACGGAGTGGGGTGCCCTACCTTGAGCTCAGGTTTCCCTCAAAATGGACTGTAACCCTCACTCCTTCTTCCCACAAGCTGCTTCAGGGTGTTTAACCACAGCAACAGGAAGCAAAATAGAACAGTAAGTGCTCTCGTTCCTTATTTAAGACAATATAAATCTGTTTTAATTCCTCTCTAAGTGTCTGGGAGAACTCCCCAGTGAAATCACTCACCCCTGGAGGTTTGCAGGAGTCCTTACAATTTTACAAGTTAAATTTCCTGAATGAGCGAGCAGGGTTGGAGCCAGGGGTTGGGGGGAAGGTTGGGGGGGGGGGGAGAAAATGTTCCTGAATATTTACAGGCTCATCCAGGTTATCTGGCTGAATAGTGGTAGTCCACTGTAGTTAAGACATAACTTTGCCACACATTTTTCTTCCTGTTATTCAAAGATTTCTTCCTTCATTTTCCTTTAAAAGACTATCCTTTCAGCAGAGACTTCATGACAAATTCTTTTGCTTTCCTTTTGTCTGAAAGTATAGGGACTTCCCCTGGGATTCTAGTTGGCACCTTTCTTTAACACTTGCGAAATATGGTACCTCTTCCTTCTGACCTCTATGGTTTTGATGAGAAAGCTGACATTCTGGTACTTTCTTTGGGCAAGCTTTCAGCTATCTCACATCATGGTTAACTGTCTGTCCAGGGTCCTAGTCAGGTGCGGAAGCAGATGCCTGTAATCCCCACGTTTGGGGGTGACGGCAAAGAGATCCAGGCTGTCCTGGACTTAAACAAGTCATCTCTCATTGTCTTTAGTTTTCGGAAATGAATCCAGATTTGTCTTTTCCCCATAGAGTGCTATTGCGCATGCTCTCTCGGATGGGTGTTTTCTCCCGCTTGCTTACAATCTCCATATCCAAATTGTGCTTTAAATAGTCTTTTCAGCTCTACCATCTTTTCACCTCTCCCATGTCTCCTCTAATGTGGTCATTCCTGCTTTTGCTTTAGTTCCCACAGGCCCCGGGGGCTCTGTCCATGTTTTTCTTTTCCTGTCTTTCATGTAGACTCCTAGGTCAGTTCTCCTGTTTCGTGTCCATTTAACTGATTCTTAGGTCTTCCCATTCTGCTACTGGATGCATCATAGGAGTCATTTCAGTTTTTATGCCTTTCTTTTCTTTTTTTCCCAGTTCTAAGATCTTCACATGGCTCTAAGTCTTCTGGATGTTATGGCTTCTATCTGGGAATTCTATTTCTCTCTTGAGACTTTGGTTTTTTGTTTGTTTTTTCGTCTATGTCAAGAGTTTCATAATTGTTGTTGAAGCCTTTTAAAATATGGCCACAGTATTAGTTATTTTTGCCATCATTGTGGCCAAATACCTGACAACAAGAAAGCATTAATTGGCTTTATAATTCAAGAATCCACTGTCAGTGGCAGAAGCTGGCTGGTCAGCCCGTCACATTACATCCATGGTTAGAAAGCAGAGTGGATATTGCCGCTATGCTCACTTCCTTTTTATTCACTTCATCCGAGATCTCAGGCCATGGAATAGATTGGGATAGGTTTTTATACCTCAGTTAACCCAATCTAGAAAATCTTATACAGACTGGGCAAAAAGATGGTCTGCTAGGTGATCCCAGACCCCGTCTAGTTGAAAATATTAACTATTATAGGACACTTTAAAATGGCTGACAGGTAATTCTTACATTTCTATCAATCCACTCTTGGCATCAACCATCATTTTCATTTAATTTGAGATATTGGCTCATGGTGTGACAGTGATTTTTAAAGTTGAAACTTAAACAGTTTGGGTTTTATGTTATGGGACTCTGGTTCTTAGGTCAACTTTCTGCCAGCAGGGGAGAAAGTCTGGAATCGCTATTCCATTTCCACTGGTACTAGAGGTTTGAATTAGAGGGGCTCCCCATTTCTAATGGTTATGGTGGGAGTATTATTAGCTCCCCTCCCAGCAGTCAGAAGAGGAGCACCTCATTACTCCTTATCCAGCCTCTGCTGACATCATCACTACCTTAAAACTAGACTAGTCAAAGTCTTGGCTCTACACTTGCTTTTGTTGATTGATATATGAGGAGGGCATAGTTTTTTCCTATGATGTTTGGCTGAACATAGAGCACATACTGTCTTGAAAGAGGGTTCTGCCTTGGGGCGTCAGGGATATGGTTCAAGGATAGAACATTTGCCTTAGCTTTCATAAGGATATCTCAGGATGACCCCCGCCCCTGCTGCCACACACACAACCCATTTAAAAATGACTGCCTCTGACTTGAAGGAAAGAAAGGGTCTAGGCTTAGAAAATGGACTTCTATACTTTACTTTTTATGCTTTTCTTTTGCTTATACGACGGTCAGGTTACTAGCAGGAGTTAAATACACATCTACAACATTTACAAGCACCTACTCCATCTGACTCCAGCAATCTGAAAAACAACTTATTCCTAGTTTGAGTAGCAGAAACATACCAAAATTGGTCTGACTTTCATCTCACCAAGGAAGAAATATGTGTCTCACAGCTTGACTTATGTGCCCTTGTGTTGTGGCCCTCTCACCCAAGGTGACTATGTTGCCTTCCTATTTTAAAAGGAGAAAAGTTAAGCATAGAATCATACTTCATGTCTAGGTTTATATCCAAGAGATCCCAGTACATCCATGTTCTTGGGCAGTATTGTTCGTAACGGCTAAAAGGTGGAAGACTGCATATATCTGCCTGAATAAACCAAATACACTACACACAATAGATTATCATCACCTATAAAAAGAGAAGGAGGAGCCAAGCAGTGGTGGTGTAAGCCTTTAATCCCAACACTTCAGAGGTAGAGGCAAGCTCTGGAGTTTGAGCCAGTCTAGTCTACAGAGTGAGTTCCAGAACAGCCAGGGCTACACAAAGAAACCCTGTTCCCAAAGGAGGAGGAGGAGGAGGAGGAGGAGGAGGAGGAGGAGGAGGAAGAGGGGGAGGGGAAGGAGGAGGAGGAAGAAGGGTTGGAAATTGTGATATATATTATAATGTAAAAAATAATAATAATAAAATCCTGAGAACATATCCTAAGTAAGGTAGGCTGGACAGGAGAGTTACATACTGCATCTTCTGTTTCTGTGAAATACTCTCACAAAGACATACATAAAATGGAGGGTGCCAGGAGAAAGCGGTTGAGAAAGAAGAGAACAGAGAGCTGGTTTAATGAGCACCATGTTTTACTGTGGAAAGTTGAAAACGCACCGATGAGGACAGTCCTCTGACTTGTGAGTATGCTTAATGCCAAGTACATTAGACTCTGAACATTTATCATAATGACGCAAAAACATAGAGACAGAGCTACCCGCACATAAATGAAACAAAAATGGCTTGTTTTTCCCCAGCATTCACAACACTTAAAAAGAAGGAAACGGCAAGGACCGGCCACATTCCTGAACTACAGTGAGCATTCATTTTCTGGAAGACTGCACCATGGAAGGAAACCATCTCACACTAACAATGAGGAAACTGGACAGCCAGTGATAAGGTTCCTACTACAAACAAGCATTTTATGCTTTGGCCGATGTCAAGTATGGTGACGTGAAGAGTCATATAGCTAGCTCTCTGTAGCTTTTTTTTTTTTTTTTGCATTAAGGAAACATTATCTTTAATCTCTAATATTCATCATAGCGCTGAATACCTTGGGTTATGGTTCAGAGAAAGCAATTTGGAGATGCCAATGGGCAATGGGGAGAGGGTCTCCATCTAGTCCTTACTAACTGACAAATGGGTATGTGCCAAAATGTCACTTCAATTTTAGTTACAAAAATTAAGATATGTAATGTACGTCCTGTCTTCTCTATAAGATTGCTGCATTGATCTTTCCAGAAATTAAGCTCCTAGCCATGGATTTGTTGTTTTGTTATTTTTTTGTTTGTTCATTTGTTTTGAGAGAGGGTCATACCGTCCCCAGCTTCAGGCCCCCAAAGCACTGAGATTTACAAGGGAACACGAATGATCACAGCCAGCTGTTAACTACTCTCTTTAAAAAACGAGTATGCTTCAAATCAGCTGCTGACCACAACTGACCAGATGCCTGAAGTGGCTCTGACCAGTCAAAAGGTGCTGGGCATCTTACAGTGAGAGTCATAAACAGGATGTCTCAGCAAGGAAATGTCACTGGAGATTAACAATAGCTCCCAGACCATCTGGAAACCTGAAGCAGATTCTGCCAGACAGGAGAAATGAATCAGCATCCAGAAGGCAGAGATTCTTACCCCACCCCCACCCCTGACCAGTGAGTGACCTAGGGCAAGACCCATCCCAGCCACTGTAGACCGGGCTACGGTTCTTAAGTGACAGCATCAGCTTTCCCAGGGCTACAGGAAGCAAATTCTGTATACTGTACTACAGGAAAGCCTTTGATTCATTCTCAAGACAGAATAAGGTGGTCATAAATAAGCAGCACTTTAGAATCACACACACACACACACACACACACACACACGAGAGAGAGAGAG